>APFE030842673.1:222103-232970 GCA_000404065.3 Pinus taeda | reverse complement strand
ATATTATAGGTTTGGTTTCTTCATTAACAAAAATATATCATAGGTTTCGTTTGAATTCTTGGACAAAAAATGATATAAACTACATTACCATAGCAATGGCTATTTATATTATTATACAAAATTCTTAATATTTCTTAACATTATATATTTGATAATATAGATTTAAAATTTTAATGTCTTTGAAAAACATTGTGCTTAATAATAGGCATGATGTTTGGTAGCTTCTTTCTGGTCAGAGATGTAAAGTCTTGCTTTACTATATTCATCTCATCAATGAGTTTGTGCATAATTTCATTTTTGTTAGATCTAAAACTTTTGTGATCCATATTTAGAGAGCAGTCTTCCTTGTCCCAAGGATGATCCACATTAGTTGGTTCGAAACGTTGACCCAATCCTTTCAATGTGATTAATCCGAAAGACTACTCTCTAAATTTTATTTTTTTTTCTCCCCTAATTTGAATTAATTGACAATTCTTGAATAGATGTTCTTGATTGGTCTCCCTTGCTCATTTTTATTGCCATATTCATAAGAATATTACATTTTTCTTTAGGAAAAAATATATTTTACTTCTGTTCCACAATAGCTTTCATGATCGCTACTATTTGAGAATTGGCATGGTGGTCATTCTCATTGACTTTATAGATGACAAATAATATAGATGACATATTGCATTCATATTGCTCAATTTTATTACCATATTCATAAGAATATTACATTTTTCTTTAGGAAAAAAATATTTTACTTCTGTTCCACAATAGCATTCATGATCACCACTGTTTGAGAATTGGCATGGTAGTCAAATATAGGTGACAAATAATATAGATGACATATTGCATACAGGTGACAAATAATATAGATGACATATTGCATTCGTTTTGGTCCTTGTGATTTATGAGGACTCTTATAATCCCCAAAGCTCTTTGTTATCCATTAAGGCTAAATGTAGTCCAAAATCCTTAAACAAACTTATATTCCTAAATAACCCCATTCCTGAATCCTTTGCTATGAGTTCCAAGGCTAGGTTAACATATAAATTCCAATGCTATAGAATGATAGGAGACAAACTTCTAACTACAGAATGATGGTCGAAACAAACAGGAAAATTGACGCAATATTCGTTCTATCTTTTAGAATTCAGACTAGAAACCATTTCGAGATTCATTAACCCCCCTTTAGAATCGGCTTAGAGGAGAATGTTTCAGATAAATCAAATAAAATAAAAATAAGGAAAATCAATAAATGCAACCTTTACCAAACAAACATGAAATTTGACCAATCTACATATTCCCATTAAAACTTCCATATTCCCATCAATTACTCCTCACTGGTCTTGGAAAATTAATTTATGATATATTTTATCACTTTCGAAAAAGAAATATCTAATAATTTTATATTATAATCTCACTTTATCTTTATTTCAAATATTTAAAGTTAATAAATAATTATAACCTATTGATATAATATATATTCATACTCATATAAATTAATTTTTAACATCAATATTAATATACCCAAAATATTGGAATATGTCTTGGTCGAAGCCTTTGGAACAATCCTAATGCAAGAAGGGAATTGCTTGGAATTCACCAGTAAGTAGTGGTGTGACCATAATTTGATAAAATGCACATACGAGAAAGAGATGACAATCACCCTTAGTGTTGTTGAGACCTAGCACTGTTATCTCATTGGGAGATATTTTTATATTAAGAATAATAATCTTACTCTAAAGTATTTTCTAAAACAAAGGTTATTAAAGTAGAATATGTGGATCACTAAGATGATGGGTACTATTACGAGATCATCTCTAAGAAATCTAAAGAAAATGTAGTCGTTGATGATTTATCAAGGAAATTTAAGTAAGTAGTGGTGTGACCATAATTTGATAAAATGCACATATGAGAAAGAGATGACAATCACCCTTAGTGTTGTTGAGACCTAGCACTCTCATGGGGAGATATTGTTATATTAAGACTAATAATCTTACTCTAAAGTATTTTCTAAAACAAAGGTTATTAAAGTAGAATATGTGGATCACTAAGATGATTGGGTACTATTATGAGATCATCTTTAAGAAATCTAAAGAAAATGTAGTCATTGATGATTTATCAAGGAAATTTAAGGAGAAAGGATCCCTCTTTGCTTTTCTTTACCTAATTTAGCATTGAGGAATCTTGTCAAGAGTGAGTGGAAAAGAATGTTGTGATTCATCTCATCCAAAGGTTTGAGGAAGGTCCCAACCCTCCTAAAGGTGTGTATGAAAATAAAATATATTTATATATAAAGGACACATTATTATGGTAAATAATTCTACCTTAAAACAGAGGGTCTTAGAGGAGTTACATTTATTACATAAGATGGGTCACTATAACTTTCATAAAACCTATGAACGAACTAAATGATCCTTCTTTTGGGAAGGCATGAAAATATACATCGAAGATTTTATAGTTCCCTATGACATTTAACAAAAAAATAAGGGTGAGATGGTGAAGGCATCAGGAGAATTCTAATCACTACTAGTACCAAAACATATATGGATTGGCATCTCTATGGATTTTATAAAGGGTTTTCTACGAAGTGGTAAAAAAATAATGATCATGGTGGTAGTTGGCCATGTTTCCAAATATGCTTACTTTTTTGCCACTATTACGCCCATTTACACCTTCCTTAGTTACCCAAGTCTTAATGGATCAAAATTTAAATTACATTGTATGCACACTTCCATTGTCTCAAATCGAAATCCTACATTCACTAACAAATTTTGGCAAGCTCTATTACAATAGTAGGGTATTCTTTTGGCATGAAAACAACACCCCATTTATGTATTTATAAAAATAAATAATGAGGACCCTTATTCTTTCAAAAATATTTCATGTCATATTAAACATTTACAGTTATTTATTGTAGAGTCAAAACCTTTATAATTGCTTGATTTCCTATGTGTGTGTGTGTATAAGCCCTAATGGATCCTTTATAAACATTTTTCACACAACCATGTCTTCATTATGTCATCATTGTGTCCCTGATCCCCCAAACAAATCCATTAAACTTTCATTGAAAAATTATGAGAGATTGTGCAGCTCGGAAACAGTGTAGACATTTGTTAAGTGTAACAAAAAATTTCGCCAATTGATGGTAATATTGTCATCACATCTGCAGGTTCCCATGCAAGCTCATTCGAACTAACTTTGCAAAACTAGTTGGGACCATGTTGTTGGGGTTGCCTAGTCCTCCATCAACTCCAAGAAACCTTCCCTTTAGTAGATGGTGATATTCATGTCCCATCCCTAGTCCATTCACCTTTTAAAATTTGCTATGTTTAAAAGGTCACATTGTGCATCAAATCTATCCATCATTCACAAAATGTCACATCTTCCTGGCTTATAAACTACCATGTTCTCATGTCCTTCGAGCCCCCGACCCATTCTTGTACTGGAACTTCACACACAGTCACGACCACGAGGATAAGGATTATGGTTAATCATTCATTAAGCTAATATATTTGATAATTAATCAAATAATTATGGTTAATATTGTAATTAAAATTCATTCCCACAAATCTTTCAATTGAATGATAATGTTTTCATGTTGTTCATGCACCACTCTACAAAGCATAATCATGTTGTTTCACATGCAATTTCCATTAAACTCATAAGTGCACCTCTGGCTTCATCAAAGAACTCTTATTTCCCTTGGATATTTTACTGGTGTTCTCACTTATTGTTTCCATTCTACTTACAAGTCTCGCACACAACATATGCTTCAATAGTTCATAACACGGGGAAAAAGGAAACACCAATGCCTACACATAAGGAAGTACAAACCCATTAGATGGAGGATCTAGATGATAATATCCCAAATGTAGGAATATTCTTTGATACTAAATTCAAATTCAAATCCGACACCCTTGTATAAGTTATTTGAAGAAGAATGCCAAGCTAAATCAAAAGAATATTAGGATAAGGTCAAGGAAACTAATTCCATCATGCACGACATAACCAGTTTAGTTCTTCATAAAATAACAGCTACAACAAAAACTTTTTCCTACATAAACATGGTTCACTAGGCACTGGAACATGTTGACCTACCAACAAGGACCACCTAGTCTAACCAGAATGACAATATCATGGGTTCCTTTAGACCAGACAACATACCCAATATGTATAAAATCCCTAAACCAAAAATTACTTATAATATTGAATTATTTTAGAATTTTATTGAGAGTGAATGTGCTTAATATTATGGATTTGCATCAATTAATAAGAGAATTGAGAGACAAAGACAACAAATTCAAGGAAGAAACTGCTCAATTGTATCATGTAGTCCCCTCTGGAAGAAAGGACCCACATATGTTGCAATCATGTTGTCTAGGTTATTTAGAGAGAAAGATCCTACTCATTTCAAACTAGATTGGGTGCCTGTCATGCACAAAACCCTTTGTAGGTATTTCTTTAGTTGGGCCACAATTTTATCAAATAACTTTTGTAGGAAAATTGAGACCTATAGGAAAGCTACATTTGACTTAGGGATGCCTCCTATCAACATTTCTACTTATATCATGGATGCTATTTGTTTTCCCACTCCCTTTCCTCAATTTGGTTTTCACTAGAGCAAGGAATCTAAAGAAACATCCATATTTATCACTTAATGATACATGAAGATAATGTTGGAGTAATTTTTTATTATATTTTTCAATTTTTAAAGGTCGTGCTATATCAAAATTTCTGTAATACCTTGCTTCCTAGGTTTTCTTAGGAAGAAAAGAAGAGTATTGAGGAGGTTAGGGATTGGTATATTGAAGAGACATTCTCCTACATCCAGGTTTATGGGTGTCAAGCCCTTCCTTATGCCCTTCCCATGTATGCACCATATATGTTGGTTTGTAGGGAAGTATCTAATCATATAGTAGAGAAATTCATTACTAAAGAGTTTTCTAAAGCATGCAAGAAGATTTTTCCATCTCTTCCCTTACAAGTTGGCCCCTATGTATTGCTAATATTGTTCATGGTGGTAAAGAAGCCACAATCCTATTTTATCTTAAGTTGTCTATTGAGTTTAAAGCTCATGATCCTTTGAAGATTTTACCTAAGCCTTATGTACACATTTACTTTAGAAAATATATAGATGAGGAATCTCCTTTTGATGACATCTTTAAAACAAAAGATTCTTAGTTAGTGGTCCACCAGAGAATAAAAAAACTCTATAAGGAGCATGAGGGCTTCACTCAATGAATCTCTGACATAGCATGTGTGATCATGGCATACTAAACAATACCCTTAATTCGGCTACATATTGGAAAATACCTCTAAAAATCACGTTATATAAACCCATACCAATATGAACCCAATACACCTTCCCAATTTAAAAAACCCCTAGTTTCACTAGATATTGTAGGTATCCATTTTTTAGTAACATTTTTTATACCCCTTTATATTTATATCCCTAGTATAGTGACATGATGCCTCTCTTATAACCCCACATGCATTCTACAATGCACCTTTCTTCTTTTGATATACATTGTAGATGGATATTATTTCTTTGTGTGGCCAATGTATTGCATAAAAGACACATTATGGTACACATTGCTATACAACATATAAAATCCCTTTACCCCCTTATTGTATGCTTAATACATTATTTCATTTTTTCCTCATTTTTTATTCCCCAATATGAATGCACGTGGTGTGGTATTTCTTTGTCAGTGAAGCCCCCATGGTAAGGAGCCACTAACTAACTTTATGCATTTTCAAATAAACAAAAGAAGATGTCTTCCCATATTTTTGCAAAACCAAGGTGTGGAACAAGTCTTGCTTGAGTTTGGTAGTTCATTTGCTCAACATAATCCTAAAGAAATAGATGTTCATGAAGTTTCACAACACGTGTCTTCTAATCCCAAGGAAACTTAAAAGGGAATTGTATACATTGCTAAGAAAGTATAAAGGCATTGATAGAATAAGTATTAAAGAAAGAAATTGTTGACAAAACCATTGTTGTAGCTGAGTAGGTAAGATTACAGGAGGAATGGCTCAAGTTTGAAAAAGTGCAAGTATAGAAGGAAAAACAAGCTCAATTTCAACAACAAAAACCACTATAGATTAATTCTCCTATCCCCAACACTCCAGCAAGTCCAAACACTCCCAGGATTGTCGCCTTAGAAGTTCTATCCAAAATTGTCTTTCTATAATTCTATGTGACATCCCTAGGATACCAGTTTCTTCTCTATTTCTAATTGAATTGGAAGAAGTAACCCCCCCCCCCCCATTGACTACTTATTCAATCCAAAGAAAAAAACCATTGTCAAGGGGAAGCAGAGAAAAAGGAAATAATACCAACTAGAGGAACTCCCTACCATGGAAACCATAGTTTGGGATAGTTCTAAGCATAACGATGAACAGTCGTCTAAGGAATCAACTAGTACAATAGGTGCTTTCACTATGTCTAATTTGTGGCATGTTAATAATTTGATGGAGATATTAAAGAAAAAGAGTGAATAAATTGTTCACTTAGAGAAACAATTGAGCATAAAAGATAACCTATTTGAGGGACAAGCGAGGCTAAAGGCCTCTAAGGATTAGCAACGGCAATAAAAACAATAGTTTAAGAATTAGATTGATAAGATTGAAACACGATTTTATAGTTTTTGATAAGAGGAAGGATGCTCAGATCACTAAGTTACAAATGTAAATCAAGAGCCTCAGTGGTAGCATAATATATATTGAATTGTTTAATAAGGAATCTTAGCAAGAAAATGATCAACTCCTAAATTCTCAGATTAAGTTTGTGAATAGTTAAGCTTGGTACAAAGTCAGTAAGAAATAATTTACAAGCTCTTGGATGAAAAAACTGATAAAATTTCTGAAAGAAAAGAGGTAAATGAAAGCATATTGCAATTAGTCTCCTGGGAGGATGCAACTAAAGCATCAATTTTGAAAATCCCAAAGGAATCATAGGTTGAGATGATGAGGAGCAACATTTCCCTGAAGAGGTGGAAGAGGAATTTGTAGTAGTCCAAGGACATGACCGGAAAAATAGAGCAATCTCGCTCATATTTGATTGAGTTGTCACTTCAAGTTATTAAGGAAGTAGATATGCCAAATGTTCTATTAACTGAAGGTTCCAAAACAACAATTTTTTTCATTAGTGATGTGTTGAGTCATAGGAAAGGTATGCAAAGTGACATTGAAAGTGTGGAAAGACTTGACATAGAATCAATTTCCAACTTCTTAGTTAAACCACGAAGAAACTATCTCATGGTACAAGAAACAACATCAATCGCTCAAGAACTACATATCTTGGAAAATAGGATCTAGGTAGGTCAAATTAGTATACATTTTGACCAACCAAATATGATTACCCGCATCCTTGGCATACACAGACAGTGGCAAACATCCTTGGAAGCTTCCAACTCAATTTCTCTTAATAGATGATTCATCAACCCTACCTCACATCTCAACAAATTATCTTTTACTATCTTTTACTTTTCTATTTTTTTATTTTCTATTGTAACGAAATCAAAATGAACTATTGAAGCTTAGATTCCTATTTAAGCAAGCCCCATACACAATGTTTGAGGTTCTAACTTTTTAAATAAATAGACTATTTGCATTGTTGTAAAGTATATTTTGGAGTAATACAAATTCTAAACCACTTATGATTTCCAATTTGTTGTGCCCCAAATGAATACAGTATTTTTTCTATGATTTCTTTTGATTCTTTTATATGATATTGATGTCTTTTCTTTAATTATCTATATTTTTATGTAAATTGATTAGTTATTGTTAACTATTTGTTTTATCAAGTTATAGAAATAATTGAGCAAAGGATACATGTATGAATGTTGTGTTTGCATTTAATTAAATTAACTATTTAAATGAATTTAATTTCATTTGTAGTATACCTTATTTGATCCAATAGTCTAAAGATCTAAACCTCAGACTCCTTGCTAGTCTTTATAAATTCATGCATGATAATAATATAATCCAAGGATCTAATATAATAGTGTGATAATAATTTAGCTGTATTCACTTTCATATAAAGATAATTTCAGCCCTTAGTTTATTGAAAATATTTTCAATACTTCTCCCAGAGCTATAGTCATTACTACATTCCTTTAGAAACACTCCAACTTTTGGAGCAAACTCTCTAGGTGGTAATTGGGCCCACATACTGGTCGGAATCACCACCCCAAATAGATAAGGTTCTAATTGGTACCTTGACTGAGTTATTTTCCAAAATGTTGGCTTATTCATTTCCAAGCATCAACAGATACCCAACAAATGAGGATTGTGTATCACCTCTAGACATATGGTCAAATAGAAATGGGTAATAAGTGCTTATAAACCTACTTGTGATTCCCCTTGCAGAATGGAGGTAAAATGAAACTTATCAGGTAGCTACTTAAATGTCACCTTATGAAATTATCCATCACCAAAAGCCATTGTCAATGGCACCTATTTACCACGCATATCTAAGACTCATGTAGTGGATTACACACTTCACATTAGGCAAACCATTATCTATGTAACAACCCCTGGATAAAAGTTCATGTAATAAAATTTCATAAAGGAAAAATAATACCACGATTAAGGGACACTTATTCCAAGATGAATGTTGGGAAAAACATCCTAGTGGGTGTTAATTTGGATTATTATGGCTAAAGGAAATTGACAAACGCAATGACAAAGGCTTTGGAAAGGCAAAATGACATTTTTGGCACATTTATTTATGAAAATAATGGAAATTAGGAGAAAAGTAAGGTGAAAGGTCACAGGTTGCATGTGAGGAGGAAAATGAAGGAAAATAATGGAAATTGAAGAAAAGAGAGATCCCATTAATAAAAAGGCTTCTAAGGATTAGTTGGAAAGCTTTTGTTCATGCTTGGTCAGTGTAACCTTTTGTCAGTTCAGTTTTGGAGATCTCTCATTATTCTCTCTCTCTCTCACTCTTGGAAACTTAAAGTTTTCTTGGAGCATTCTAGATTTGGAGAAAGGAAGGAAAAAGAAGAAAAGGAAGGACAAGGAAAATAAAGGAAAGCAAAGAGAAAAAAAGGAAGAGTAGGATCAAGCATATTTAGCAGGAATACTTGCAGGTAACATATTACATGTGTGATTTCCTAGCTGGTTTTGACATGCATGCCTTTACATGTTGGTATTTGGTTCTATGGTTGTCGATGGAATGGTATTGTTGGGTTATGGAAGTGGTTTTCAACCTTGTCTTTCCTTTTTCCGAATAGCCATGGTGTGATTGGATTTTTTCTCAGTTTTGAGCTTTGGAATTGCTAGATGGTTTCAGAGTCTGAGGTGGTGGTGGTCTCAGGAAAATTCCCAAAGGCCTAGGAATCACTTGACCGGTTTTGGCAGGAAACACGGTAAGGTCTGAGGGTGGATTCTCAATTTAGGGCCTATTGAACCGGTGTGGATTACGGTAAATCCTAAGAGACAAGGAGACAGAAAATTCCTCAAGGATAGTGATGGAGTCCAAAGGCATTCCAAGCTTGGTTTGGTTTTGTGATCTTGGTGTTGATTTCGGTGAGATCACAGTTTGGTGAGGGTTGAGGTGGTTTAACTTATGGATTCCCTTAGATGTTTTTGGATTGTTTTATCCATGAGATCCCATATTCATTCTTGGAATATGCCACGGGGGTGACTAGCTGAAAGAAGGATATGGTTCAGCCATGTTTATGGTTAGGTGGTACGTGGAAGTCCTGAACTTGGTTGGATCTTGCCTATATTTAATAAAATTTAAGTTTTCTTGATTTTGTACTTCTTATTATGTGGCCTTAATGGATGTTATCTCATTGTTATTTACATGGTTTAATGGTGGTTATAACCATGGTATATCATTGGTTATAGTCATGGTTATTTCATGTATTTACTTGTAATTGAAAGGATAATGGATGAAAGTCCTAAATTGATGTCAAAACAATTAAGGGAAGAGGGTGGCGATCCTTATTGTCAAGTCTCATATGAGTTATCATTCATTTATGCTCTGTCTTGTATTCATGTCCTGTAGATTTCATTGATGCCAAGTGTTTGACAAAATGTCAATCTTGGTTGGGGATAGGCAAGCCTAGTTGCGGAGCTATTTTTGGCTTGAAAGTCTTGTTGTCATGTAAATTATGGATTTTGAAAGCTACGAGGGTTTCTAGGTAGTGACTTGTATTATGGGCTTGAAAAGTGGCACAAATCTCAGAGTCCTAGGCACATGACTGAGGAGAAAAGTCCCTAGACGCACCCATGACTTCTTGTGGGAGCTTCTGTAGCCTCATAGATGTAACCTTGTCCATATCAAGGGAGCATCCAAGGGTTTGATGCACTAAAAACTCAGTGGTACCCAGGGCCTGGTCATGGGTATGACTGGTGTTACACTGAAATTTGTCACCATGACTATCTGCAGTTAATATGGCTCCATCAATACTCATATTATCCTCCTTGTCAAGCCTCATACCTCTGCTCTTCATGTCAAACTTCAAAAAGAGAGAAAGTCACTTAAAAATCATGTTTATCTCTGGGTACGCAGGTTCTCTCTACCTTGCCTGGGTGTACGCATCCCAAGCTCATTGTACCTGCGTACTTGTACGCTCTGTAAGTCAAGGGATGGGTGCGTACTCCTGTAAAGGTCAAAAGGCGCGAGTTTCATCTTAAAAAAGTTACTTGTGGTCACTTCTAGAGCTTTCTAGAAGAGTGTTTGACGTGTGTTGAGCGCCTCCAGATGGTTCATGCATCCCTATGATAGAGGAACTTATCCCATCAAGAGAGGAGCTACCCCATCCAAAAGAGGGAGTATCCCATTGATGTTGGACCTGAATACCTTCCTCTAGAACACTATAAATACAGGCATTGGGCCAAAGGAGGGGAGGTTGAAAGCTGA
>APFE030842673.1:170383-212269 GCA_000404065.3 Pinus taeda | reverse complement strand
ACATTCCTTATGCAGATCCTGGTCCTAACAAAGGAACCATTTGTTGGCTTAGTGGGGCCTGACCCAGGTTCGGAGTTGAGTTCGCCAAACAAATCCCGGTACTACTAGCCCTTTCGGCAATAGTCCGCGGAGCGTGAACTAAGGTCTCACCCGAAGTAGTATGGGAGGGTGCTAGAACCAAGTTCTGCACCCTATGGATGTCTTAATGGTTTCAAGTAATCTGCAGTTTGACCCTGCATGCACATCGCTATGCGCACTTACCCGTACCTCGCAGCCTGAGATGCTGCCTTCGTGTAGCCCTACTAAGGGGCCGAATAATGTTATTACCCAAGTCCTTGCCAATAACTATTATTAGTTAATTAACTTAGCTTATTTGTATGTGTTTAGTTATACTTAATAGTATTCACCATTCGTACAAGTGCGCGCAATAAATAAAATAGTATAATTGCAGATGATAGAGAACATATAATAACTCGAAACATATACACAAGATTGGTAACAAAAATTCTCTTTATTATCTTCTTCTCTGGTTACAGGCTCAACTCTACCTTGTGCACTCAGCTGCAGAACCTCTTCCTACTCTATGACCCAAGGTACACTTCGCACTTCTTTTATGATTTTCTATTCCATTCCATCCATTCTATTCTATCTCTATCCATATCTATATCTCTTTACAACTTAGAGCCTCACTCTATTTATACAATCCCATGGTCCACAGACCATGGGTAGGCCGACACTACAATCAAAACTTAGAGCGGATAGCCGTATGACTCTAACATACAATTCACACTCCGCGCCTGCTATTCGCGGAGTCCTTACAACAATATTACTCAAAACTTGGGCTTTGAGCCCCAAAACATGTTTTCAAGGGATTCCATACCCAACAGGCCCCCAACACAAATATTGTGACTCATCCTCGAGTCACTTTGTTGGCGTGGTGATCTTGGCGTGGAGTCCCTCTAGCTGGTCCCAAATGGTCTCAGTGCACTGAGCTACTGCTTGTTAAACCTGCTGCATTCTCTCTTTCGAGACCTCTGTGTCCAAACTGTTATGATCCCTTTTAGCCGGTATATGTTTATAGTCCCACGCCTTTGTCCGGCTTCCTAGAGCACGAAGATTGTACTTCTGTCAGATAGTCAGATAACTGGCCCACCACAACCCTACGCGGAGAATCTTTACAACAATATTACTCAAAACTTGGGCTTTGAGCCCTAAAAGATGTTGTGGGGGGATTCCATGCCCAATAGTTTGTGATTTTTTAGGTAAAATAATTTTATATTGTAAAATTTGGGTGAATCATTTTTATAAAAAAATGGAAATTGGTGATTTTCTTTTTGGAAAAATCATGGAAAATTAACCCACCTGCGAATATTAGCCCCTAAAATTTTCTATGGTATTGTGTACATATTGTACATATGGTACTGGTGTACATGTGGTATTGTGCGCACGTCATACATGCTATGTTGCAGGCATGCAGTACTATGTATGTGCATTGGATAGTCGTGGTATCATGACGTATGTATTTATTGTGTTGTGGTGTACAGGTTATGTAGGATTATGTATTGTGTTCTGTTGTACACTTGGTGTAGGTGTATGTGTGGTATGTTAGGTGTAGGTGCATGTATTTCATGGTGTTGTATGTCATGTGTGGTTGTATGTGTGTGATGCACACTATGTGTATGTGCACATGGTTGAGGAGAAGGCACTAGGTGTTTTTCGGGTGTGGAAACTGATCCGTTATGTGTACGGAATAAAGAGAAAGGTAGAACATAAGGATTGATTAAAGGATAAGTATCAATAGTTTATTTTTGTTTTACTATGCATGTGATTTATGATTATGGTCTATGATGATTACATGTGATCTATGATTCTGGTTTATGATGGTTACATGTGATTTATGATTTCGATCTATGATGGTTTTGTTTTGAGCTAACCTGATGTGATATGTTTATACATGATGATTCAGTCAAAGATGCTAGTTTGACTTGTTGTGACAAGAAACAAACATAATTTCAAGTGTACTTTGTTGATGGGCCACAAATCAAGTATGATTTGAAGTTATCTTAATATATTTTGAATCTAATGGAAATTATGTGCTTGGTACAAGAAAGCATGAAATGCCCCACTGGGTGGTTGAAACCGATGCAAGCATTAGCAACAACAACAAAAGGAATCGGAACATGCAACAGTATGCTGGTAAAGCACTTCAAGAGTAGGGCCATTGTGGGACAATTGTGCTCAATAGTGTCCATTGATTTCCATGAGCATGCTATGACTAGTATGATGCTTTTGAGGCAGGTATATGCCTTAGTTTTTTGACCCTCCAATGCGAGGAAGCCTTGATGAGGGCTGGATCTCCTAGGATAGGGGATGTTGGGGAACTTGGAAGGTGAGTGACTTCACAGAACGAGGTGACCAGATTGCTCAAGAGAGTGTATAACAGAGATGGGAAGGTCGGGGTTGGATTTGTTTTGGTCATTAGCATTGCTAGATGGAATCAAATGCATATTGGGAGTGTGCCTTAGAACAATGAGCCAGTAACTGTTCGTTTATAGGACAAGTGGTGTAGGATTGTAGCATTGGACATTGGATGCATCTTTGACTTTGGTAGTGGATTCTGGACTTCCTGGGAAGGAAGTGAATCTTAGCATTACTTTTTAGGGTGGAGGTGTAAACCTCTAGATTCCCTTGTTGCTAATGCAGGCATCCTTTCCTTTTATTTGTTGGTTTAACGAACGTTCATATGTGTATATTTGGTTATTATGTAGCTACTGCCACAAGCTATGTTATAAACCCTCAATAAGCTATATGGTTGTTATCTTATCATGTTGTCATGATGTTTTTCATTTGAGAAGGTCAATCATTGTAAATACTACAACGAGCTAAGTTATAAAGCTCCATGGGAAGTATGTTTGTTTCTCAGCAGTTTTGTTGAGGTCTTGGTGTGGTTTAACACCGAGGACAGTGTTCCCCAAGGGGGAGGGATTTATAACAACCCCTGGTTAAAAGTTCATGTAATAAAAGTTAATAAAGGAAAAATAAGATCATAGTTAAGGGACACTTATTCCAAGTTGAATGTTGGGCAAAACATCCTAGTGGGTGTTCATTTCAGTTATTATGGATAAAGGAAATTAGCAAAGGAAATGGAAAAGGCTTTGGAAAGGAAAAATGGAATTTTTGGCACACTTAGTTATGAAAATAATGGAAATTAGGAGAAAAGGAAGGTGAAAGGTCACAGGTTGCATGTGAGGAGGAAAATGAAAGAAAATAATGGAAATTGAAGAAAATACAGGCCTCATTGATAAAATTCTTCCGAGGATCAGTTGGTAAGCTTTTGCTCAGGCTTGGTGAATGTAACCTTTTGTCAGTTCAGTTTTGGAGCTCTCTCATTATTCTCTCTCTCTCACACTCTTGTACACTTAGATTTTTCTTGGAGCATTCTAGCTTTGGAGCAAGGAAGGAAAAACAAGGGAAGGAAGGACAAGGAAAATAAAGGAAAGAAAAGAACAAGAAAGGAAGAGCATGATCAAGCAGTTTCAACAGGAATAATCGCAGGTAACATATTGCATGTGTGATTTCCTACTTGGTTTTTACATGCGTGGATTTGCATGTTGGTATTCAGTTCTCTCATTGTTAGTGGCATGGTTTTGTGAGGTTGTGATAGTAGTTTTCATTATTGGCTTGCTTTTTTCTAGATATCCATGGTGTGATGGGATTGTTTCTTGGTTTTGCGCTTTGGAATTACCAGATGGTTTCCGAATCATGGGCAGAGGTGGTCTCGAGAAAATTCCCAAAGGCCTAGGAATCCCTTGACCGGTTTTAGCGGGATACATGGTAAATCCTGAGGGTGGAGTCTTGATTTAGGGACTCGTGATCTGGTGTAGATTACGATAAAGCCTAAGAGACAAGGAGAAGGAAAATTCCTGAAGGATAATGATGGCGACCAAAGGCATTCCAAGCTCGGTTTGGTTTTTTGATCTTGGTGCTAGTTTTGTGAGATCACAGTTTGGTGAGGGTGGAGGTGGTTTAGCCTATGGATTCCCTTGGTTGTTTTTGGATTGGTTTATCCATGAGATCCCACATTCATGCTTGGAATATTACACAGGGGTCACAAGCTGAAAGAAGGATTTGGTTCAACCTTGTCTATGGTTGGGTGGTACATGGAATTCCGGAACCTGGTTGGCTCTTGCCTATGTTTAATAAAAATTAAGTTCTCTTGCATTTGTACTTGTTATTATGTGTCCTTAATGGATGTTATCTAATTGTTATTTACATGGTTTAATGTTGTTTAAAAGCATGGTTATATGCTTGGCTATAGTCATGGTTATTTCTTGTATTTACTTGTCACTAAAAGGATAATGGATGCAAGACCTAATTGATGTCAAAATAGTTAAGGGAAGAGGGTGGTGATCCTTCTTGTCAAATCTCATATGAGTTATCAATCATTTATGTTCGATCTTGTATTCATGTCCTATAGATTGCATTGATGCCAAGTGTTGGACAGAATGTCAGTCCTGGTTGGGGATGATCACGCCTAGTCCTAGAGCCGGTTTTGGCTTGCAAATCTTGTTTTCATGTAAATTATGGATACTGAAAGCTACAAGGGTTTCTGGGCAACGACCTAGATTATGGGCTTGAAAAGTGTCACAAATATCAGAGTGGTAGGCATAGGAATGAGGAGAAAAGTCCCCATACACACCCATGACTTGTTGTGGGAGTGTTTGCAGCCTCATAGATGCACCCTTGCCCATATCAACGGAGCGTCCATGGGTTTGATGCACTAAAAACTTAGTGGGACCAAGGGACTGGTCATGGGGATGACTCGGAAGGCTTCTAGGAGTCTTGTAGTATGTATAGAGGGTATTTGTTGTGGGTTTCCATTGATTCTACTTCCTTAAGGTCACCTAAGAGGTCAATTCTTGTCATTATCCCCTCATCTCATGTTTACCCCGGGTAAGATGGTGAAAGTGGATAGATATGAGGGGAGGTATCATTACAATCCACACACTTAAGGACAATTTTGTTATAGCTCAAAATAGAACGAATCCTACACACTAACCAAAGAGTAGTCTTTTGTAGAACCAAATCATGTGTTTCTTCACCTTTTTCCCTATAGAAGAACATCCCTCAAAGATAAATCCACCCAAAAGTAGCACCAAAGGTCTATGGACCATATGCAACCAACCAATGCACTGGCCAAGTGGCCTACAAAATAGTTCTTTTAGACCATTATAAGATTCATCCATTATTTCATGTGTCTTTTTGAAGAAGGTAGTTGGATCAAATTGCTAGGTGCAAACTAACTTATTGGATCTTGACAAGCAATGGTCCATTGGGCTCTATCCATATGCAAAGAAGTATTGATCTAGTGGAAAGATATGGAGCCAAAAGATGCCACATGGGAACCAACAATGGTTCTGCAACATTTTCCTCACCTCCAACTTTGATGGCAATGTTGTTTTTAAATGGGGATAATGAAGGTTTTTACCCTATATAGAAATTTTTGCAAATCAATTCTTAAAAAAATAGAAAATATGCAATGGTGAGAACATAAAATATACAAAAAAGATTTTTCTCTTGGAACCAAAAACTGAGAAAACCAAATTGATTTTTCATTATGTTCCTTTCAATGTTACAATATATTATATGCATGCCAAAAAATCATGAACTTTGTATCCATTAACCCTGGTTTAGAACATAATCATAGTTCCTTTGATTGTATCTACAAAAAGAAAGTGGGTTAAACCATCATGCATAAAACCATGCATAAAACCATGCACAAAACCATGGGTGGGTCACCACGCTTGGGTTTTTCCAGCCATACCTACGCCCACCTAAAAAATAAAAATTGGGGTGTTTCCTAAACCCTGTGCAAGGAGGCTACTTCCCCCTTGCAAACCCCCTAGTAGGGGAGCTTGCAGCCACCTTGCTATGCTAGCACAATGTAACAATGTCTACTACTAGTCATGCAAAGAATATAATACATACCCAACAAAGAGCATGTTAGGGTCCTAACCTAACAAAACTACTATAGGTTAATTAATTGATGTACATGGCCATCTTCTTTGAATAAGGCTAATTAGATAAGTAGTGGATAGTTATTTAATTTAAAAGGGTCATCTTCATCAAATAAGGCCCACTAGGTAATTGGTTCTCATTAATGAAGGAACCACAAGTATTGAGGCTTTCACTATTATGATCACATTTGAAGAACATGTCAGCGTTAATGTCAACAGAAAAAATATGGACTTATGTACATATGTTCTTTCATGCCTATTTCATATCTCATGATATGCGACACCACATGTAGATGAAAACCATAGGCACTTACCAAATATTTTTCACATGGTATTTGGTGCAAGAGTTTGTTTGATATGCTCATAATTAATGAAAATGAAATGTAATTAACAAGTTGATTTAGTCCATTTTGATGAAGGAGAATTGGATATAAATGTATTATGTCAGTGATGGAGAGGAGTTAATCTATAGTGGATAATGATGCTTCTTGTATATTTGTAGCATTGATCATTGGTTAGAGAGTTAGAGCTTATTTGAAGACTTGAGATGTTTTTGTAATGTGCATATTGAGTAGACCATTGGGCCAAGTGTGAAAGGTTGTGAAATGAGGTCCACATAGAGGTTGACGAGGTTGGGGCCTCAAGAAAGTGGTGGCTTACCAAGATAGGAGTATGGCTTCTTGTTGGTAGTAGCGAACAAACAATTGATAGAAGGTTGGGGCCATCTAGCTAGTGGTGGCCAACAAAATGTGGTAGAGATCCACTCTCCTAGTTGGTAGTGGCCAGCTAATCTATGTAATGAATATGTTTTACAACTAATAGAAGAATCAAAGTAGTGCAATAAAAATAGGGTGGTTTTTTCCCTTTGGGGTTTCCACCAGAAATACTTGTATCTCCTTGTGCATGGTTGTCTTGATATTTATTATGGTTTTTATGTGTTAATTTTGTGCTAATTTAATGCATTCAGATCTGTTATGTTATGTTGGGTTACCAATCGTTTAAAATTTTAGTTAAAAGTTTTAAAAAATTGCATAAACCCTTTTACTAGTGATTCGCCCCCCAGTAGTGATATGATTTCGAACAAGTGGTATTAGAGAATGTTCCTTTGTTGTATCTTAATTGCTAGCAAGGTGGATTTAGGTGAATCATGGGTTCTCAAAGTGCTTTGTTGCTTAGTCCCGCATATTTTTAAGAATGGAGAGAGAAGGTGAAATTAGACATATCTACTCATGGATATGAATTTTGGAAAATGGTGACAAATGGTTATCATGGTAAACCCCCTTCAAATCAATCTCGTCAATGAGATGCACAGGCCAAGTGTGCAATGTCTGATAATATTCGCAATTTGGACATTGAGAAAATCAAGGATCTCAAGAGAGTAAAAGAGATATGGGATAGGTTGCATGCACTGCATGGAAAAGAAATCAATATGAATTATGGGTAAAGGGAGAGATTAGTTGAAGATCAAGGCAATCTTAACTCAACATTTAGAGAAACAGAAAGGATCTCAAAAGAAAACAAAGATCTTAAATGGCTCCTTGAAATAATTGATGAAAGGGTGTACAGTTTTTAAGGAAGAAATTTCTAATATGAAAACCCAACGAGAGGAGGAAAAAAAACAATGTGAAGAACTAGAGGCTGAGGCAGATTATGTTTCTTTACTTTGTCGTCACGATTTTGTTGGTCGCTCTGGACTTCTGGATTGTTAAGAATGTCACGATTTTGTTGGTCGCTCTGGACTTCTGGATTGTTAAGAATGTTAACGGAAGGATATTGGTAGGCTTAAAATGATGGAATGAGATAAATGAGCGTGGGGAAAGTATTTGGAGATATGAATGTCTTGACCAAGATTCATTAGTGCGAATAAATAAGAAGGATTACTGGTTTTCCAGGTGGACGCTCTATATTGCGACCATTATTTGGTTAACACTTGGAATTGTGGCCATAGCCAAGATTAATATTGATTATCTTTTAGATTAATATTGATTATCTTTTAGATGGAATTGTGGCCATAGTCAAGATTAATATTGATTATCTTTTAGTGGGTGGAATCTGTTTGACACTAACTATTGCAAACATCAACGGCTTTACCAAATGCCGTAAACATGCAAAGAGACAGATTCAAGACTTTGCATCCCACTTATTTGCTTCACATGTTTCATCAACATTGCATTCGATATTTAGTGTTGTTGATGCATTTGAAAGCAATGGAAATGGTGTTCTAAAACAATTTGGTTGTTTATTCATTGGCCTGTAGTCAATTTATTCAACAACACTGTAGTATTTTCTATCTGGGGTCGGGATATCCATACAGGTTCAATGCCACAATAGAATTGACATTTCAGCATCCACATTGTTGGGCTCATCATTCTTTCATCTGTGCCAATGACAAGAAATCGATATATGGTGTGCCAATTATAAAAAATCTATATATCAGGTGCTTGGAACAGAAGTCAGAAACAAATAATTAGAAGCTGAATGAGCATTGTGTATGTATGATGCCAGCTGAGAATAGGCTGACTTGGGTTTGGATTTGGGAATGCAATGCTATGCTGGAATCATGTTAAATTGACCTTGGAAAATTTGAAAAAAAAAAAAAAAAAAACTTGCATGTGCACCTCTAACCTCTGTGTACATGAAGGGAAGCCTAGAAGAGTAATCAACCTCATGACTAGCCCAGATCATTGATCTACAACTGTGCAGATAGGAATCTTCAAAGACGGGTTTGAAAATCGCATAAAAAAGGTCACGTGAATTTGCGCTTTCAATTTGTTCATATATTGAGCTTGGGTTGGATTTCCAGCGCATGGTTCATCATTTTTTGATAATTGTCTTCCTTTCTTCTTGATAATAGCCAACCTGTACCAAATCCTGGAATGTTATAATTGCACCCTTAGAATCCCGGGCACACATGATTTGAAACTAGTGTGTGAAAATGAGAGTTAAAGGTGCTTGTACATAAATATTGATGACAGAATTTATGGTTGCAAGGGCTATATTTCCCATATCCATGAGTTCTGGGTGACTTTTCCCTGAATTTATGCCTTGGACATGCACGTGCCCACACATCTATAGATTAGGTGGCATGCAATGATCTTTGCAAAATGTATAGTCAAGAATAAGCCGTGTATATGTTGTTAGCTTTACTTTCTATATTATTATTAGACTCTTGCCATAAATGCCAAGTACTTGGCTAAGTTATGTCTCGTTGAGAAGTCATATTGCTATCATGTATTGCTGTAGATTGCTATGAGCCCTATATTGTATCGTTTTGTTTGTATAGATTAGCAATTCCATGTAAAGCTATGTAGTGGTGGAAATCTTGAGCTATCATGTAATTAAAGTAGTATCATGTAATTAAAGTAGTCTTATTGAGAGAGTGTGTTTCCGAGAGATATGTCGATATAATGTTATTGTACCGGAGTCAAAAGAATGTTTCCATAGGGGATTCTAGGTATAAAAAATGCAGCTCAAAGTTAATGAAAAAATATAAAAGGTTATAAAAAATATTAATGAATAATGGATACCTACAATATTTAGTGAAATTAGAGGTTTTTTAAATGGGGAGGTGTATTGGGTTCGTATTGGTAGGGGGTTAAATAATGTACTTTTTAGAAGTATTTTCTAATATGTAGTGAAATTAAGGGTATTATTTAATATGCCACAAACACGCGTGATATGTTGGATGTTCATTGAGGGAAGCCCCGTGAATGTTGCCAAGGGCTTGTCATTAGATTATTGACTTGAGAGGTATGTTGTTGTCATTGTTTGTTCAGAGGTAGATATATGTTGCTACAAAAATATGAGCCTTGTAACGCCATATTTTATTTGCTAGTAAGAGATGGACAGAGTAGTGTTGTTGTCAAGGTCTCATCATCTTGCATTACTATTGATGAGAGAGTATGGGTGAATTTGAAAGGTTATATCGATGACCTGTATTTTGTGTTATTGTTGATGTATGCTACCGCTATGATTTTGTGAGGATAGTATTGTTGATAAGAGTTTGTTGTTGTTGCCAAAAGGAAAAAGTATTACTTGTTTCCATGATGCCATGTGTATTGGGCATGTATTGTTAAGTGTCGATATGTTTGTTTAAGGATAGAGAGTATTTGGCCATGTTTTCTTGTATTGCTACCTTCGTGTGTCGATCACAAGAGTTAGCATGTGTCCAGGGGGGGTATTTCAAATGTCTCTAGTTGTTATTTGATCAATGGAGGATTGTTGGCACCATTGACATTGATATCATTTCATTCATCTGTATCCCTTTGCCATTAATGTCAAAGGGTGGAGAGAGAGCTAGGAGATCAATTTTCAAGAGCGAGCTTCAGGAGGAGTCCTTAAGGGCTAGCTTCAAGTGGAGGAATCATTTTCAGATTGAAGGATCAAGTTGGCTTAGTAGGTCGACATCAACGCCAAAAGGGGAGCTTGTTGGCATTGTAGGGTTGACATTGATGTCAACGAGCAAGATATGGACTTATGTACATATGTTCTTTCATTCCTATTTCATATCTCATGATTGTATGCTAATGTTAATGTGATATGCATCACCTCATGTAGATGAAAACCACAGGAAATTACCAAGGGTTTTTCGCATGGTATTTGGTGCGATATTTTGTTTGATATGGTCATCATTAATGAAAATGAAATGTAATTAACAAGTTGTTTTAGTTCATTTTGATGAAGGAGAATTGGCTATAAATGTATTATGCCAGTGATGGAGAGGAGTTAAGCTATAGTGCATAATGGTGCTTCTTGCATATTTGTAGCATTGATCATTTGTTAGAGAGTCACAGTTTAGTTATAGACTTGAGATGTTTTTGTAATTTTCGTGTTTAGCAGATCATTATGCCCACTCTGAAATATTATGAAACGAGGTCCACATAGAGGTTGAGGAGGTTGTGTCCTCTAACAAGTAGTGGCTTGCCAATATAGGAGTATGGATTCTTGTTGGTAGTTGCCAACAAATAGTTGATAGGAGGTTGGGGCCTTCCAGCTAGCAGTGGCCACTACCAACAAGACACCGCACTCCTATCTTGGCAAGCGACCACTTGTCGAAGGCCCCAACCTCCTCAACCTCTATGTGGACCTTGTTTCACAATCTTTCACATTGGGACCAATGATTTTCTCAACACAAACATTACAACAACATCTCAAGTCTATAACTAAACCTTGACTCTCTAACCACTGATCAATGCTACAAATGTACAAGAAGCATCATTATGCATTGTAGCTTAAATCCTCTCTATCACTGGCATAATACATTTAATTCAAATTCTCCTTCATCAAAATGGACTAAATAAACTCGTTAATTACATTTCATTTTCATTAATGACGACCATATCAAACAGACTCTCACAACAAATACCATGGGAAAAACCCTTGGTAGTTTCCCATGGTTTTCATCTATAGGAGGTGTCACACATCACATTAACATACAATCATGAGATATGAATCGAGTCTCCTAGCTAGTAGTGGCCAGCTAATCTATGTAATGAATTTGTTTGACGAATAATAGAAGAATCAATGCAAGACAACAACAACAATAGGGTGGCTTTTTTCCCTTTGGGGTTTCCACAAGAAATACACGTGTCTCCTTGTGCATGGTTGCCTTGATATTTATGATGGTGTTTATGTGTTAATTTTGTGCTAAATTAACATATTCAAATCTGTTATGTTATGTTGGGATATTGATTGTTTAGAATTTTGGCGAAATTTAAAAAAAATGCATAAACCCTAGTACTATTGATTCACCCCTTCCCCTCCTCTCAATAGTGATTTGATTTCTAATAGAGCAAGAAGGTTCTGAAATGTTTTTGTTGAATATTGCAATAATTTATGTTCTACCTAATGAAAGGTTGCCCAACTTGAAGCAATTAAACATTGAATTTTTTTTAAATAATCATTATAGCAAAACATATTTCAAATATTTTATTTAATTTGTTTCTGGTATCGTGTTTTCTACATTTATAATTTCTACTTTTATATTTATGAAATATCAATCCACTTCCAGAATATATATATATATTATATTAATATATCTATTTTTGTTTTCTAGAAAAACTAATTCATACTCCACAATGCATGAGTTTGCAATATTTGTTATGTATTACTGCATATTTATCAATTGTAATGCAATATAGTTTCTAAATTTGAATTTGAGAATAAACTAGATTTATTAAACTACAATTTGTCTCCTCTTCAATCAAATTGGAACAAAATACAAATACCCATAATAAGAAAAAAAAAAAAAAAATTGTATAAATACTGGTAAATATAAAGTGTATTGGTTTGTGAATTTGAAAGTAAACTAGATTTATTAAGCTAGAATTTATCTCCTTTCAATAAATTTGAAACAAAATACAAATACCCACAATAAGGGAAAAAAAAAAACTTAGTGTATATAGTTTTAGATATAAGGTGTAATAATCAGTTTTTCATTGCACCACATCTAGGCTAAAACAAGCATAATCACACATGTCAATAAAAAATGAGAATATTTTGTTGGGAGCTTTTGCAAAGTACTTACTTACTAATATATCTATAAGTCGGTAAATTGGTAAACCTACCTTAAAGAAATAGCTAAGTTGGTAAATTGGTAAACCTACCTTAAAGAAATGGATGATTAAATGAATACCATGTGTAACAAAGATGTGGAAATGTTTCTTTCGATTTTTTTGGAAACCCTATGGCCACCATGTGCACCTACACTTTTACATTGACATGTGGACCCTCTTTTATACATAAAAGATTTGGTATTTTAGTTCATCACATGGTGATGATGGACGATGCAGCCTTTTGTTTTGATGTGATAACATTGTCCGTGATAAATTTATTTGATCATTAACAATAATGAACATTATTTGCATTTGACTACTTTCCATCTCTTGCCTTTATCATCAAATCCACTCATTTATCCTCTTGGCATGTTTAGTCCATTGCTAGCATCAAAATGATTTTGAAGTTTAGAGATAAAAACCAATGGAATCATGTGCCCTCTTAATGGAAGCATGTGCTTCTCAAGCAATGAAAGGGATAATGTATACAACCCGAATCATTTGCTTGATTTGGTTTCATTGAGGGTGAAGCATAGTTGAAATTTTGGGTAAGTTGAAATTAATCAAAATTATGATGATAGTGATGTTACTAAGAAATTTTAGAGCTTGACAATCTTTTAGTAATTACACTAATGTATTGGAATATATATATTTGATTTATATTTAATTATGATTAAATTTTATTTAAAAATAATTATTTAAGAAAAATAAGTATATAATTTATTAGAAGAATGTATTATGATAACTAAACATTAATTTAACTAAGAAGTGATTGGATATACTTTAAATAAATATGAGAGTATTTTATGAGAATACACACTTATTTGAACACAATAATTATCTTATAAGTTTAACATTGTTCTAAAAGTTTTTTTCAATTATTTTTTTTTCATATTATTCGTATTTTATATGTTTTATAGATTTATTCTTTTGTAATTATTCAAAATAATGGGAAGGGACAATAATTTTTAATATAAAATTTAGCTAGTTTACAGGGTGTAGAATAGACGGTGATGGGATGTACTCTTAAGTCACTCCACGATGTGAAGGTCACCGGTTTGAAACTCTCCGAGAAGAAATCCAGTCACGTTAAGGGCTGGTGTGGTCTAGGCCAAGTGCGATCCCCAAGTGATTTTGACGCCTTAGATGCCCCTGGGTCATGGTTTCTTAAGCCAAAGGTTAAGCCTATAGTCATCTCTGAAGGACACAAACAACTTGACAAAAAAAATATGAAATCTAGCTATATTCATTTTGGATTGATGGAATTATAGATATCAATTGTTAAAATTAAAATATTGAGTTGCAATAAAGATATTTAAGGGAACTGAATCCATTTTTCATTAAAGGAAATGATTTCAATATTTTAAACTTACAATTTCAAGAAAGATTTTATGACCAAATTAAGACAACGACATATTGGTAAAGATCATAATCATAGAATATTTATTATTATTATTATTTAAAAACACTATTACGCTGAAATTAGTGTTACAAGCTAATGTTACACACCTTCCACATCTTGAGTTGTAAAATGTGCATCCTAATGTAGTAGAATATAAAACTTGTGAAATTATGAAAAATAAAGTGTTATCTAATTATCATGGATTTTATGGTGAATGAACTCACTTGATTTAAATGGTCATTTGAAGTTATATAAAAAATAATCTCAATATTAATAATTTAATATTTCTAGCTATTCAATTTTTCATACATTTTTGGAAGATTTCCGACCTATTTTTTTTAGGATTCTTATGGCTCGAGAAAAACATAAAATCTCAAGTACATATTCTCTTTCCAACAAATTACCAAAGACCCAAGAAAATTCAGATAATGAAAAATTATGGTGCAAACAAAGATTATTTTTTTTCAAACAACTCACGTTCGTCCAATTTAATGTGCACACATGGTCCTAACTTCATTTAATAGGGTTATGGTTATTACATTGGAGGGGTTTTTCAATATTATCAAATGTAGCTTCATCCTTTCATTATCGACTTTATATGAATAACTGTAGTAGCCGCATATTTTCTCAAGGACAGTTATCATTGTTTTAACGATTGTATTTGCATGGTATTTTTCACCACTGTATGAGTAATAAAATTTGGTTAAATTTGGTTTTCCCTATATTTATGTGTTAGTGTTATTTCATTTTGTTTTTCAGCATAATCTAGTTCATCAATAGATAGCAACCAAAACCCCTCGAACAACCAAAATCAAAACTTTACTAATTGTTTTAATTAGTAAGAGGAGCATCCATTAAACCAAAAACAACAAAAGGCATTCAAATAAGGCTTCCTGAATTTTGAAATTAGATTTATAAACATTTTAGGACTCTTGAGGGATGTAATGTTATGCTAACTTGAGGTCAAGCTTGTTAAGGAACTTAACATCCTAAAAACCATCAAATAATCATTGATCGAAGGGGGAAGATATCTATTTTTTATTGAAATTTTATCAAGATTCTTGTATTTGATGCACATATGCCATATCACATCTTTCTAAAGAACTAGGATGATTGGACTATTACAAGGAGAAGAACTAGGTTGAACATATTATTTTTCTATTAACTATTGAATTTACCTATGGATTTCTTCATTCTATAAAACTATCATTTTGTGAAGAGATGCATTTACTAATAACACACCTATAACAATATGGAGTGTTTTATCTAGGAAGTTGGATCTTTGAATACATATTTGTATTCTTCAAATACTTTGTCAACTTGTTGTTGTTGTCAAGAGTTATTGTTTGTGGTGACTCAACTAGTTGTTGTTATCTTAATCTTGGAATGTTGAGGTTTAATGATCAACAACATGAATATCTAAGCATGGTTGATAAGATTTCTATCTCACTTTGATGAAACAAAGCAGACTCTTAACTTACGTAGACATGGGCATACCACATCACTATTCCTTGATACGGATATTTACTTTTTGTTGGATGCATTGATGGCTACTCAAGAGTATGCTTTTTCAAATAGTACACCAATTATTGAGAATGATGCTAAATCACAAAGCTCTTCATCCTTAAAGGCCTTGATAAACTAGGCAAGATCGCACTATCAAGTGATTTGAGTTCACATCCTTCCTTCATCCAACAATGTTATATTGTTGTGGATGAAAAATTGTAACATTGCCTAATATCTTCATAATTTCTTCAAAAAAAAAAAATCTTACTACCATTGTCGATGATCGAATGTAATGTGTTGTTTTTCATCCATATCTAAATGTATAGAGCAATATTTCCCTTTCCTCCTTATTAATAATGGTTGAATTTGTGAGGCTACTAAGAAAGATCCAAGTAAAGACAATGCTTTAGGATCAAATTCGATAATAGATTTACTTCTATTATAAACCAAAACCAAACATATAATTGAATTGGTGTTAAGGTAAACATTTATGACAAGAATGTTTTCCAAACATTGCATTCATTTACATTATACCAATTCAATCACAGTAATTATACCTAAATCTGTGTTAAACTAAAGATTTATGACAAGAATGTTTCCTAAACATTGCATTCATTTACATTATACCAATTCAATTATAGTAATTATACGCTTTTTTATAAATGGTTGACTATTGCATTTTCCGTTAAAATTATTACTTCTCACTTTCTAATTTTTTTATTTTTCTTTGCAATTAATCAATTAAGTAAATTGTTTTGTCTAGCTGGAATGGGTAATGCATTGAGAAATTTTCATAGATTTTTTTTTCAAGGTACTCATAACTTACTCTAACTAAGAAAGATGGTTGTTTAAACATGTTATGTTTTAGAGCTTTTGCCAAAATTTGATGATTTTTTTGCCAAATCTTGATTTTTTTCGTTTGTTTGTTTAAAATGAATTTTTGACTACATATATGGATTCAACATCCTGGAAAACTCTTGGGACACTTAGATTATGGAGAATTTAGAACTCAAACTTGTATTTCGAGATTTTTTTCTATTAAATTCTATGCAAATTAAATTGGAAAATATTTCAAAAAACCTTCCAAAACTTAAAAGAAATATACTTTGAAATCCCAAATTAGATACTAGTACTTAAGAAAGTGGCCAAATCCCATATTGAGTAAATATTCAAGAACGATCTTATGAGTTGTTGACGAAATAATTGGCAAAACACAATGATGAATGGTGTACTCTACACACTACTAATACAAATAGTTTGAGGGAGTCCTTGTCAAATAAAGTTGTATTTCAGATGAACTTCCTCGTGTTTGACATTCAATCTCAAAATTGAACACGCTAAAGTTTCAATCATATCAGCCACTTGAGTAATGGAATAACATGTGTTTTCCCTGCTGTGACAAAGACTAAGAAATGTCTCTTTGTGATCTTTTCACAATCTACTTTTTTAAACACCTATGGTTTCGATTTACATCTATGTTCATAAGAAATTGTAAGCTGTGGACCCTCTTTTATACATAAAGAATTTGGTACCTTAGTTCATCACATGGTGATGATATTCATTGCAATAATCCTGCAAGCAAGAAATTTATATGTGGGCCTTTTATATAGAATTTTAAATTAAAAGCGAGCGAAACATACGAAGATGTTACTAAATGTAAAGATAACACAACTCAAAGGTCAATACTAATCGTGATGAACTTTAAGTGCAATTGACCACTTTTCCCACCTTGCCTTTATCATGTAATCCACCGTTTATTCTTTTGCCATGTTTTGAATTCCAATATAAAAGACTCATGTCTCCAGAGGAAACCAAGGGAAGCATGTCCCTCTTATATGGTTTTTATAGGGGTTAAGCATAGTTGAAATTTGGTGAGGAAAATTGGATTAAAAAGAATAAGTAAATTAGATGATATTGATGTTATAATTAATTTGTTTTTAAAAATAAAATTATGTAATTTGAATATTTTTATTTTATATTAAATTTTAGTGAAAAATAAATTGAGAGATACAAGTTAAATAATTTACTTGATATGGTTTTTATAAGGGTTAAGTATAGTTTAAATTTTGTGAGAAAAATTGATAAAAAAATGTTAGACAATAATTAAATTAGATGATATTGATTCTTTTGTTTTTTTATTTTTATTTTCTAAAGTTTGGTGTTGGTGAGGCTACATCATGGTCATGTTCAAGAATAACACTCAAATAGGGCGGATTATTGAATCGATGACTTAACATCTAGGAGTGCCTTAACAGTGCACCCAATCACCACATATCCAAGGCCTCGTGGACAAGATGATGTTGAAGCTATAATTAATTTGTTTTTTAAAACAAAAATTGTGTAATTTGAATATTTTTATTATATATTAAATTCATTGAAAATTAAATTGAAATTAAATTTAAGGAGTTTGAATATTGATTGCTTATATTGTATTATATTAGGAAAATAACTTCATAAATATGTATTAATATTACCGACTTGTGGTTGGGTATATTTTATGGATGAGAAGAGGCATATGGGAGTCTTCTTATTTACACATGATTGATAAATAAAATATGTACTTAATGCACATATTAAATGAACATGTTAATTATCCCATATGTTTAACATTGATTTAAAATTTCTTCCAACAATTTTCTCTACCTTTCTTGCTATATGATATTTTATTTGAAGGAAATCATCCTCTCTGTCTCAAGCCAAGGGTAAGAGTGACGGTCAATACAACAATATTCATAAGAACATAGTCATTACAACGATTTTTCTCATCATCATGTCACTTATAGGGAATTGAACCTAGGTGGGGGGGCGGGGCGGGGAAGGGATAACAATCATTTTTCCCAAACACCTGAGATAAACCCAATTGGGACTTGCTATATAATATTGATATTGATAATTAAACAATACACTTTCAAATTTATTGGTCTTATTCTTCCACTTTTATATCAGTATCAACTTATGTCTATTTTAATTTTGAATTTATTAAGCTCTGACAATGATCAAATTTCTTGAATTCAAACATTTTTGACACTATAAAGTTTTAAGGAAATATTGAGCCATTTAGGGTTTTGATCCCTCTTGATGAATGATGCATCTAATCTTAACATGTATCTAGTTTGGTTTATATAAATTCTCGATTTTGATAAATCTAAGGTTAACATGAATCTCGTTTGAAGTGTGTGGGTATGTGATTCTTTTTATGCATTAGGAAGAGCTTTGAAAATCAAGTACATATTCTCTTTCTAATGAGCTAAAGAAGACCCAAAAAAAAAAAATCATAGAATGAAAAGTTGTGGTACAAAATAAGGATCTATTTTTACAAACAATTGAACTTTTTCTAGTTCAATGTGCATACTTAGTCGTGACTTTATGTAGTAAAGTTATGGGTCTTGCAACTTAGGGATATTCCATTATTATAAAACATAATTTCATCCTCTAATTATGAATATTTTACAAATGAGTGTATTGAGCACACATTTTCTTAGAGATAACTATTACCATTTTATCCATTGAATTTGTATAGTATTTACTAATAGTTGTGGCCATGGAGAGTCGACTAGTTGTTGTGCTCATCTAGGAATATTAAGGTCTAATGATCAACTACATGAATCTTTGTGCATGGTTGATAATATTTTAGCCTATTTAGTTGGAAAGAAAGAGATAGTTGAGTTAGGTAGACAATTAGATATGCCATACCATAGTTTCTTGATATTAGTGATCACTTTTTATGGCCTATACTGATAACTACCAAGTCCATCCCATAAGTATGGTTTTCAAAATAATACATTATTTGCTAAGATTGGTTCTACATCACAAAGCACCTCATCCTTATAAGTCTTAATAAAGTAGGCAAGATTGCACTATTAAGTGATTTTGAGTTCTTTTCCTTCCTACATTCAACTGATGTCGTAAGGTTGTAAATGTGGAATTGTAAGACGAGCTAATTTATTTAGTGACAAAATTCCTTTGACTTCCATTATCCATAATAAGATGCAATGGGTTGTCTTTCATCCACATCTGTGTATGTATTATATTTCCCTTTCCTTCTCATAGATAATGATCTAGTTTGCGAGGGTTGTCGAAGAGGATGGAAATAGAGTTAATGTTGTAGGATTAAATTCCATGATAGATTTACTTCTATTATCAATTTGATGTGTGACTAAACTTATTTCAGAAGTGCATATTTGTAACAAAAATATCTTTCCAACATTGCAGTCAAATGCATCATGCCAAGATGAACTATGACAATCTTATCATTTTCCTATAGGTGGTTGGTCATTATTTTTTCCTTGAATATATTTTCTAAAAGGATTCATGTCATAATTTCCTTTCTATTGGTTAGCCTATTAAGTAGATTATTTTTTCTTGATAGGGATAGTAATTAATTATATTTCTTATCAAAAAATTAGTGAGTCAATTTCTTCAAGAATAATCCTTTCCCTTTTAATTTCACTTCAAGCTTGGTAACATAGTGGAATTATTCTATAAGATTGTCAATAGTAAGGAATGTTGTATCTTGTAGATGCAAAGAGTGAAACCATACATATTCTTCAAAACATGTAATTTTTCTTCCTCCCTAGGATGAAGTCAAACCACTAGTTAATAGTATTTGTTAGTGTAACTCTATATAGTTCTATATTTCCATTATTTTTTAATTGTTTCCATTTCTTCTACTATTGTTCTATGTGTTTAGGTGGATAAAATTCCTTCCTAACATGGTCAATGTATTTCTTCTACATGTCAATGGGTCTAATAACTTGTCTTGTTTGGTAAAAAAATTCCCCGTTAGTAGTGTGCAAAGGTTGACATTTCCAAGGATATATTCAGACTCAACTATCCCTAAGTCAATAGATTTAGGGGTCCCATTTCCTCCTTAATATTTGTATTAAAATATACATTTATTAACTTATATAGTCTCAATGGCTATCTTATGAGTTGATTGGGAGTTAAAGGTACTAATTGGTTGCTTCATGCAGCCTTAGGTTTGCACCATCTCTTGATCTTCACTAGTTTCATATGATGGAATATGAATTTTGTTTTAACAATCATTTTGAATATTTGTGTGGTACATGATTTGATTTAATATCATTTTTGTTTCCTTTCTTTTGCATAAGATTGCCCCTAGCTCATTTTTTCATGTGTCTTATGATTGACTTATGTGATTTCATGGTTTAACATGAAATCATATCTCATTTTATGGTTTTCCATGCATTATTGCCATGATTGATAATTAAACACTAATGTATATAATTAACAAGTGGGAGTAAGCTTGTGACACACAAACATGCAAATGGAATGAAACTATGTCATGTAGTTGTAGAAAATGGTGGTTATCTATAGATGCATCTAATGAATAAATATCATAATTAGTCCACTAACAAATCATGAAATTCAAGGCATTGGTGCTAGAAAACACACTAATAAGCATGGAAAATATGGGATGCAAAGTTAAAAAATGAAGGAATTGGATAAGACCATTCCCATGAGTAAATTATATGGCTTTGTATAAGAACATTATACTCATTCCTAGTCACCACAACGCTCTTGGTTCAACTTTGCACCAAAGTAGTGATCTTTACCACATTCCCCCCATAGGTACTTTGGCATCTAAATGCCTCCTTCATAAGCTAAAATTAGATTCACTTTAATATTCTAGCAACATTAGTGAGCTAGATCAAATAGCATATATAAAGGAAGATAAATGCATAGAAAAACAATCATTCTAGAAAAGAAATGCTTCATGTGGGTTATGAACTTTAACCTCAAAGGGAACCTTTTGGACATTTTTGGTTGTTTATCAAAATGAGTTTTTGAGTTATAGAGGACATTTTGGATTTTGGGACTATAAATTGACTTAATAAATGAAATTTGATTCCAATGCCCACAAGTACCAAAACATGTATTGAAGAATTTCCTATTAATGAGGTAGTTTTGCTTCCCAAATCATAAACTGAAGTAAGAGAAAGGATTTTGACCACTCATTGGAAATTTCTCCATGTCCTCTACAATAAGAAATAAAAGGTTTAGAAAGATAATGTATGATGAAGGAGTTATGGTTTTATTAAACTAAAATATCAAGGAATCTTATAGTTTCTCATTTTAATTTATTTTTATACTCACCAAGATTCCTTTGAGTTTGATGTTGATATTGAGATCATACAGGAGGCATCTTGATATGTATAAGGCTACAACAAAAAATTCCCAAGTGTTACTTCGATGTGAAAATAACTATGAAGGAGTTGAAGCTATAATGACTTGATTTTGACCACTAATGAGCTAGAAATGACTTGCATTCACCAAATAGCCATGAAAACTCAACGATTCAAACTAATAAGAAATGTGATAAACTGTGAGGAAGTATACTTTTACTTTGTAGATCCTTCAAGAGCATTTCCTTTGCTCCAAATTATGTTTTGGTAAGGAAAAAGTGAAATTGTTGATTTGAGGAGCTTGCAAGCTGCAAAAGCCAATGATTTGTCTCATGAAGGCTAAATCATGAATATGGGACCCTAACAAACCTATGAATATAGTGATTGGGATGTAAAAACTAAAGTGGGAAAAAATTGTCTTTCTATGCCAATTAAAAAGTGTACTTATCCTACTATTTTTAGATGATTAGGCTAAGGAAAGGAAAATCACTAGATAGCTTAGGTTGAAACTTCTTAAGCCTTGAGGTTAGTGAACTCTCCCTAATAGGAAAATCTCTCACTTTATAGAACTACCTACACTCCAAACCTACTGTTTACTCATTATTAGAATGATGTGAAGTGCCCATTTGCAAAATTGATGCATAAATTCATTGGCATTCCAAGAGAAGCATTGTCAACTTTTAATGGTTTTGTATGGTTTGGTGTGAAAAAGGAGCTTGGGAACCCTCTGGAGGTGCATTTTCATCCCTAAAGAGAGAGAAACTAATCCTCTTGCTTTTCTAAGCTTCAAAGTAAATCAATTCTTCATTGTGACATTTATCAAATAGTTTCCAAATGATAAATAATTTGGCCACAAGCAATGCCAATGCGTTTGAAGTTTTTGGGAAATGTTAGGGGAAAGAAGAAGAAATATTTGATATCAAAGAACAATAATGAGAATAAATTTATTCTTGGGAGTTAATATTCCCCTATGAAAATGGATAGATGGAACAATAATGAATAAATATCTTGATGGGTTATTAGACAAGATTTTCACTTTACATTAAAAAAAGAAATCAACTCATGAACTTGATATCAAACTATTATTTGTTGGTTGCATGCTTGAATTTGCATTAATAACCATTTCACAAGGGTAGTATGTTGATGTTTTGTAAATATTATGCTTGATGGAATGATGACCATGTCTAAGGGATCATTGGCAGAAGGCATTTTTTATGAAGGCATACCTTTGAATTTATTTTTCCTCCAATTTCCAAATTTAACTCTCAAATGTATGATGTACATTTTTAGATTTAAAAGAATGGAATTTGAAGCTTTACTTCTCATGTCAAAATCATTTGCATTCAGAGAAGTTGTGAGAAAAAAAAAATGGAGGAACACAAATTTCAATGGAACTGGTCACACCTTAACCTCACCACCATTCCTAGAGAATGAATGGTTTTATGAAAAGTGGCAGGGATGAGTGGTACACATTTTGGGGTGGACATACAATTGAATTTGATAAAATATCCCCATAAGTCTTATGTGCATCATAAGAATATTCTTGGGGAATTTTCAATAAAACATCTTGGTGACATCGCCTTGAAAAAATCCTTTAATCAATTCATAAATTTTTATTACTTGAATCTTTGAATGTTAATTGAATTTATGGCATGGTTGTAATCTACATTCATGTGCACATTTTTGAATAATTTCTAATGGCAGATCATGAAATAACTCTCTCATCTTAAATATATTACAAAAACCATTGTTATTTACATTTGTTACAAAGAGTTTGATTCACAAAAGCTTCTTTTCATTTATTCGCTCTCACAACTTTCACATTTTAACTATTTAAGCCAAAAATGGTCCAAGATTGTTTATCTCCCATAGATAGGATATTAAATTATCATCTAATTGTCAATGGAGCATATATAGTTAATGTTTAATTACATTGTTCTTGTGTAATTTCAAAAATATTATGACAAAACATGAAGAAATTATTAAAGATCCCATGATTTAACATGTATCAAATCCCTTGCATTTATGTTCCTTACTTGTGCATTTTCACCATTTATATGAGGAAATTGAGCTAACATGAAGGAAGCCAAAATGTAGATATGAAGCATGGAAAGGAAATACACATACACAAATTGTGAAGATGACATCCAAGGAAAAGTCATATGATCAACAAAATGAGAAAAGAGAGAGCAATCTCCATCCAAGAAGACTTAACAAATATGATGGTCTTCAAAAATGGAGTGGCCCCAAGGAAAAGAGGAGAGAAGGCATATAATGTGAGTCACCAAAATGTATTTTATGAGGAAACCTAGTGCCTAAGGTCATGGATAGGATTGTAAGCACTAGAGGACAAATTATTGGGTGTACATGCATATGAATGGAGGAATATTCTAAGTTTTATTTTGTTATTAATGTCCTCATCATCCAATATGCCACAAATAAACATGTTTATACAATAAGATGGCTAAGTAGAATAGGAACACTGACAATAAAATATGAAAGCCAAATAATAATAGTACTCCTCGTCAGGATTGTGCTACCTAGCTTAGCATAATATTTTTTCAACTAATATTAAATATATTACATTCCAAAATAAACAAGTTTAACAACCTAGCCAACAATTCTAACCTACTAATAAACAACACAAACTTTTCTATGGTAAAAACAACTCATCTACATAAATCATAGTAGCATAATAGTCATAAGGTACTTATAGTCCTTCATCATAAAAAAGACTAGCCTCTAATCTAGACTAGTTCTCTACAATAAAACATAGCAATCAAGGGGGAAATTTGTGTCTAAGGGACATATTTACACCCTATCAACGTAGCCACTTAAATGTAGGTTCTACCAATGTTTTGGTTTTCAAACCACATAAGTCATAACTTGTCAAACCACATTTGTGAAAAAATATCATTTGCCTTAGGTAATAACCGATTGATTTATTGTTACTATCTTTAAAATTTGGCAACAACACTATTCTATTAGTGTCACATGTGCATCATTGACGATAATTAACAAAAAATATCATAATGGACTATTTAGAGAGAGAGAAGGAATGAAAAACCTTTCACATTAACTACATGGAACTCATAACGAAAATAAATGGCAATGAAAAATATCTTTAGAAATACATGGAAACAATTCTACACATTAATATAGAACATCATATACCATCTAGATATCGAAGGAAGTGAAATAAATAATAGAACTAAAGTATTAAAACCCTTTTCATTTTTCTACATAGATTTAGGTGACTCTAATTGAATATTCATGGTTTTCCCAAGAGTAGTTGCTACTAAATAATTATCCATATTTAGTGAATATTCCAAAAAAAATGTGATGGTGATTTAGGTGGATATTGATGGCCACCCGCCTATTCCACTTGGACCCCCAACACTGTTCTCTATCAGTTTCCTATTTTTCAACATAGTCTCCTATTTCAATAGATTTCTATTTTTGGTAGTTTTCGGGTCCTAAACTTTTGGAGCATTTTTTAGGCTCTAAACAACATTTTTTGGGGGAACGAGAAAAAATGAGTCTTTTATTAATGTTTGTAGTTGAAATTTGTTGTCCTCATATAGACCTTTCTAATAGGCTACTGTGTGCAGCAAACGGAGATGATATGCCAAAGTTATGACCCCAAGAAGTTGATGTTCCAACTTGTTAGGGTCATATAATTTAGGGTTGAAGTGTCTCCTTCCTGTTATTCATTTCAAGAATTTGATGAACAATTTTAACTTATGTATCACTAAGGTGGCGTAGCCAAAAGGTTTACTTGTCGAAGGAGCCATTTAGTTCTTGAATTCCTGCGGTCAAGACAAGACTAAAAGTTTGGGAGGTTATTTGCATATAAAGTCTGCTTTAGATCATATGTCAGGTCTTTTTATTAGAAATTTCCTGGAAGAAAATTTCCAACAGTATATATGTTTCTTCAAACTGACTTCCAGATCAAAATATAGAGAAAGTTTAAGTTTTGCTCATCAAAACTAGAAAACAAAGGAAAAACATGAAAAATTCTAAGTTTTGGGTATTTTCCTTCTTCCACGTGTCATCTCGGTGTGACATTGGAGAATTTCTGATGTTTTAATATAGGAAGGATATGTAAGAGGCACATTAGAGAAAGTGAAAATTGGCGATATGAGGTCCAGGGCAATCGACAATTGCATATCACATCTTAGACACATATGACATATCGACAATCAGCGGTTGGCGAATTACAAGTCCAGGGCATGTCGCATATCGACAATCGATAATCGATGGATTAGACAATGTGACTACATTTAAAAATTTTGATATGAAATGTTGTGATATACAAAGTGGTTGATAGTGTTAAACCGTTGAGAAAAAGTGTCGGTAGTGTTAAACCATCGGGGAACGTCTAAATAGATTAGCAAAGAAATTCATCGCAAAACCAAAGCAGGATGAGCCTTTTATCTCTCCTCTAGCGGGACACATGGTGCAATATGATTGGTTCCGATAAGGGACACATGGAGAAATATGATTGGTTCCAATAAGGGATGTGTTGCGGAATATGATTGGTTCTGATAAAGCAACATGGCATCTGACGTCAGCATGACATGTCGGTACATAAGGACATGTGGCAGGAAGTTTTTGCATTTTGAGGGGTCATAAGGGGGAAAATTAGGGTGACACATGTCACCACTCATGATGTTCCACATGGCTATGATGACATCATATCGGAGGTCGCAAATCAGAGGTTGAGGATATCAGCATTTTGTAACACTTTCCACTTGAAAAGCTTCCATTGAAAAGTTCTGATAGAGGGGCTGACGCAAGGTCATTAATGTTTAAAGAACTAATGGATTAAAGCAATCTATAAAGGAAAATATCCCTTGGAAGCTAATAAAAATCCTTAGCGCCTCAAGGCTAGGTGAAATGGTCATAGCCCTAGGTCTTATGGCAAAGAAATGCAGGAAGGGCTAATGCAAAGGGAGCTACGATAAAAGTGGAAATTCACGTTCAATTACGTTATAAAGGGGTGTTGATAGCATTATGTTGACAATCATTGGCCTATTTATATAACAAAATAAAGGCCAAAGGAGAAAGCGCAAGGAGCTAAAGAGTACCAGTCAAACTATAATGTGGAAACTTCTCTAATAAGACCATGCAGAAGTGTTAACAGATAGATGGGTCAGAATCCGTTGAGATCGATGGTAAATAGGGGATGGTAGTTTGGAATGGGCAGCTCACATCTTGTGTGAAAATAACTACAACCACTCTAGATTTAAAGACGAAGGATTAACATTAATGAACCAGTTTTAGATTTGAAGGCTAAAGATTTTCCAAGAAGTTCCATATTTCTTGCACTTTTCCAACAATTGTTTTTATTTTTAGTATAATGTTTAATTATTGTTTCTAGAGAGCCAACGATAGATTTCCTTTAAAGATTCAACAGAACAACCAAATTTGTTGAGAATTCCTATTATTTAGTTCTATTTTAGAAATATCTGCACGTTTTTAGTAGATATTATTTTTACAATGAGTTTGATTTAAAGCCTGAATTTATTCAAGTCAGTCTATAAATATGTTGTAATAAGACTTATTAAGCATTGGAATGTGTTGGATTATGTTGGATTATGTTGGATTATGCATGAAGAAAAGAGTTCTACATTGATGTAAGCCATGGATTTTACTCAAAGTGATCAATTTACAGAAATATATAGAGTTTTGTTCCAAGATTCCCGTGTCAAGAAATTGGTGATGTGTTCTTTCACGTAAAATTGTTTATTTTCCTCAATTTCCATATGTTTTTCCCCTCCTTATTGTTACAAGAATATTAAGGGCTAAATTTTCTTAAGTGTACTCTATTATGGCTTGATAACAATATCATTGTTTTCTTCTGAGATTTAAGTATAGAATTCATCTGTGTATGCTCTATATTTAAATTGATCCTAAATTTGATTAATATTATTCATACCACAAGAACTCTATAAGATCCAGGAGTTTTCGTACCCTACCTTGTTACAGTTCCTTTGTGATTTTATGATTGATTACTCAAAATTTTATGACTCCATGCCCAATGGAATTTTCCATCATATTTTAACCAAACTTTTGAAAACCAAACTCGAACTTAAATAACTAGCCTAAAATTTGAAGCAGAAATCTGAATCAGATAGAGAGATCCCTCTCTGAAGCTGGAAGGGCTACATCCCATCACTAAAAGTGGTTTTGTGGTTACCTCTAGGTTTCTCTCCTCAGGCTAGGGAAATTACAGAGTGATAACATTCTCGTGACCATATGGGGGGCATGAAAGGTTCTATCTTTCCCAGGAAAGATCGTCAAGTTTTAGATATGATTGTTGATGGTGGACAGTGATCAGATACAAGAAGGCTGAAAAATTCATCTAGTGATTCCAATCATTGTTACATTTATATTTAGAGACTCCACTAGAGAACAAAACTTGTTGACAAAGGAATGGAAGGAAATTTCAGAAAAAAAAAATTAGGTATTAGGTATTCGTCCCCATCAGGTACCTTCTATCCTTTCCTGAAAATGTCAAAAGGATTTTTCTTTACCCATTGTATCCAAATGAATACTACAAATTTACACATAATTCTCATTTTAAAATTGTATATCATTCCTTTGAAGTTGCAAACGCATCTCCTTATTGTATTAGTGATCCTGAACAAGATCCAAATGATAATCATAGTCAAATCAATACAATTCCATCTCAAAAAACCATAGCCATGGTTACTACCTGATATGCTCCATTAGATCTGCAAGCTCCTTTACATTATTTACCACATAACTATGGTCAAAGGTTGCCTAAATTTGATGGCACTAGCCCTACTACAGCACAACAACACATAGAAAAAATGGATGACTTTGTAGATGTTGAAGAAGTTGATTTTGATGATGTTAAGATGAAGCTTTTTAACCAAAGCCTTGCCGAAGAGGTCAGAGAATGGTACAAAGGACTAGCAATAAGTAGTATTGTTAATCTTCAATAGTTTGAGCACACTTTCCTTGATAGATGAGAGGTTAAAGGTAACCCTTTCCAAATTATGGCCAAGTATAGGAATATAGAGAGGCAATCGAGAGAATCGGTCCAAGATTTCTCAACTAGATTCAATAAGGTTTATAATTCCATCGCAATAGACATAAAGCCTCTGCTAGGATTGGATTTACTTCACTATCGGGATGGATTTGATGCACAGATAACCTATCAATTAAGGAACAGAACCCTAGAAACTTTGGAAGAAATACAGAAAAATGTTGTTGATATAGAAGCAAATATGTTCATCAAAAGGGACAAAATGGGAGCTGAAAGAAGGGGACTGGTTAAGGAGGAGTTTCCTCCATCATCAAACAATAAGATGGATGAATTAGTGAAAATCATGCAAAGGTTGATGGAAAAATTCACTTTGCAAAACAAAACTAATGTTAGGGAGCAACAAAGAAGACCTCCTTTCCTAGAAGATTTTGTAGAAGAAGGAGAGATTGTTGATTCATGTCAACATGAGATACATACTAATTGTTTTATATATTCACTTGAACATTCGCGTCCCATTTCTGCTTTGGTAGAACGTTCACATCCGATTATAGATTCAAAATTACTTGATCCATTTCATATTCCCCAATTTGCACAATCAATCTCATTTCCTTTATTGTTCATGATGTATGTTTCCCGAGTTTCCGAACTACGCATGGTTCTATTGTCCCAAAGCACCTTGTGATAAGTTCCTACAATCCTTTCACAACCTTGTTGTCACACAACAACTTCATACATGCCTCTAGAAAGGTAGTGAGCATTGAAGGATCCATCTTTGGTTCTAGTTGATCCTTACTACCTGAAGTGGAGGCCTCCGTGAAGCTCTTTTTAGCTTCCATGAATGTCTCCTTCGCGCGTTCCAAATCAAATTCAGGTTCCTTTGTAGGAGCCTTGCGAACCCACACACTTTCTTCAGGCTACTTACCTTTTTCATCTCCTATCGTGATACCACTTCAAAACACTATGTTTATATTTGGGTCTTCTTCGCTCAGATCAGACCTCATCATCTGTAGGTTTTGAGTCGGTGGAGGCTGGATTACTCCTTTATCTTGCAACATCACTATCAAAGTAGGGCAATCCTCTGTCTCATGATCAAATTGGGCACAATATAAACATGATGTTCTCGTCGAATTTGTACAATCGCGGGCATAATGCCCTAGCCCTCCGCAATTGGAACAAATCAAATGTCTGCAACCCCTTCTTGGTCCATTCCACCTCGACCCTAGCCGCGCCCCTGAAATCTAGCATGCGCCATCCCTGCATTTGGATCAAGGGCTTTTGTTTCAGTCTGCACCCTATAGTCATGAGTTTGATCCATCATCAACTCCTAACTTCTACAAGTATGCTCATCATGTCCTACCAACCTGCAAAAATTACAGAACAATTGTTGGGATGTTTGCGTACTTCTATAATAGATGACCATTACCCGTAGCATGTTTCCCTCCTATCTGACAAATTGCACACCATAATGCAAGTGCTGCGCTCGGTCCTGTTTGTGCCTCTAGTCTTAATGGCATCGGCCCTCCTCCCGCCAAGTAGTTCGTGAAGGCTAGACAATGGTCCTTGTCATGCCCCTAACCTTTGCATTTTATGCACCATATTTCCTCGCACAGCTCTGGGTGAGTTGTCCTGTCTTGCTTTAAAATCTACATTTCCAGACATAATTTTTTCAGTTGTGTGTGTATTTGTTGTACCCGCAAGCTAGGATCTTGTATTAAGGTCTCGTGTAGCCTCATTGATATTTCCAACGCTTCAGCCTAAGTGGATAGCTTCTGCTATGACATTGTAGTCCTAAGATGCGACATTGGTGATGCTACAAACCATGCACGGTGCTGTCCATCTATCAAAGTTATTTTAGCTTCGCGAATCATACTTTTGAGCCTTTAATCCAGCTCCCAGGGGGTCTCACCCGAAAGCATCGTAATTTCTTTAAACCTGATAATCAACTATGTTTCTGATTTCAGCCTACTAAATTCCTTGTTCAACGTGGCCTGGATATCTGTGATCCCCGCATTTAGATGGTCATTAGAATGCTTAATGTACCATGTTAGTGTGCGATCCTGCAGTGCGCTTACCAGAGTTGCCTTCTTAATATTGTCATCCATGACTCCTTGTGCTTCCCATACAGCTTTTTCCACTAACCAAAATTGGTTCAGATCTTCATTCCCTACTCCTATGACTACCAAAAATTTTATTGGGCTTGCCATATTAAACTGTGGTGGTGATGGAGGTAGTGTGGGCGGAGATGGGGGTGATGATGGTGAAATCGATGGTGGTGTAGGTGGAGGTGGTATGCGTGGAATTTGTTGCCTTATCAGATTGATCACGCTTCTTGGAGAAACTTTCTCAAGCTCCTTCTCGCTCTCCCATAGAGGTGAAATCAAGGGACTAGTCTCTAATTCTTAACTACTTCCATTTCTATAGATCCACCCACTTGGCATTGCCCCAAACATCAATTTATTCACATAACCCACTTTTCACATAGTAGAATTTTAATCCAAATGTTCAAAGATTTAATGTACTTACCTCACGGTCCTTTGAGGAAGCATCGTTCTGCCTCACTGTAACTGACTGTCATATCTACCACGAACTCGGTGATGAACCCTCCTATAACTCGATCAAGTCAATGGTCCACAATGTGCGTGATCTTATCTTCCAATGCTTCTAGTCTGCGCACCAATTTTGGAGTCCACACAATTGGTTTGTCGAGCCTACACCTTCCTTGGTTGTCTGTTGGCTTTGTGATCCACTCGTACAACTCAAAGGGGAAGGATGCAAATAAAATTTCATGGATTTCTGTATATAAGTCGTGACTCTTCCTCGAGTCACTCTGTCAGCACGATGATCTTGGCGCGGAGTCCCTCCACCTGGTCCCGAACAGTCTCAATGCACTCACCTGCTGCTTGCTGAACCTGTTGTATTCTCTCTTTCGAGACCTCCATGTCCAAACTGTTTTGATCCCTTTTGATTGGTATATATCTATAGTCCCGCACCTTTGTCCAGCTTCCTGGAGCGCAATGACTGTACTTTTGTCAAAGAGTCAGATAGCCGACCCACCACAACCCTGCGTGGAGAATCTTTACAACAATATTACTCAAAACTTGGGCTTTGAGCCCCAAAACATGTTGTGGGGGGATTCCATGCCCAACAGTTGGTGATTTTTTAGGTAAAATAATTTTATATTGTAAAATTTGGGTGAATCTTTTTTATAAAAAATGGAAATTGGCGATTTTTTTTGGGAAAAATCATGGAAAATTAACCCACCTACAAATATTAGCCCCTAAAATTTTCTATGGTATTGTGTAGATGTTGTACATATGGTACTGGTGTACATGTGGTATTGTGCGCATGTTGTACATGCTATGTTGCGGGCAAGAAGTACTGTGTATGTGCATTGGGTAGTCGTGGTATCATGACATATGTATTCATTGTGTTGTGGTGTACAGTTGATGTAGGAGTATGTATTATGTTCTGTTGTACACTTGGTGTAGGTGTATGTGTGGTATGTTAGGTGTAGATGCATGTATTTCATGGTGTTGTATGTCATGTGTGGTTGTATGTATGTGATGCACACTATGTGGATGTGCACATGGTTGAGTAGAAGGCACTAGGTGTTTTTCGAGTGTGGAAACTAATCCGTTATGCATACAGAATAAAGAGAAAGGTAGAAGATAAGGATTGATTAAAGGATAAGTATCAGTAGTTTATTTTAGTTTTACTATGCATGTGATTTATGATTCTGGTCTATGATGATTACATGTGATCTATGATTCTGGTTTATGATGGTTACATGTGATATATGATTTTGATCTATGGCAGTTTTGTTTTGAGCTAACCTGATGTGATATGTTTATACATGATGATTTAGTCAAAGATGCTATTTTGATTTGTTGTGACAAGAAACGAACATAGTTTCAAGTGTACCTTGTTGATGAGCCACAAATCAGGTATGATTTGAAGTTATCTTAATCTATTTCGAATCTAATGGAAATTATGTGCTTGGTATAGGAAAGCATGAAATGCCCGATTAGGTGGTTGAAACCGAAGGCAAGCATTAGCAACAACAACAAAAGGAATTGGAACATGCAGCAGTATGCTGGTAAAGCACTTCAAGAGTAGGGCCATTGTGGGACACTGGTGCCCACTAGTGTCCATTGATTTCCATGAGCATGCTATGACTAGTATGATGGTTTTGAGGTAGGTATATGCCTTGGTTGTTTGACCTTCCAATGCAAGGAAGCCTTGATGAGGGATGGATCTCCTAGGATAGGGGATGTCGAGGAACTTGGAAGGTGAGTGACTGCACAGAAGGGGGTGACCGGATTACCCAAGATACTGTGTATCAGAGAGGGGAAGGTCGGGGATGGATTTGTTTTGGTCATTAGCATTGCCAAATGGAATTAGCTGCATATTAGGAGTGTGCCTTAGAACAATGAGCCGGTAATTGTTCGTTGATAGGAAAAGTGGTGTAGTATTGTAGCGTTGGACATTGGATGCATCTTTGACTTTGGTAGTGGATTATGGACTTCATGGGAAGGAAGTGAATCTTAGCATTACTTCTGAGGGTGGAGGTGTAAACCTCTAGATTCCCTTGTTGTTGATGCAGACATCCTATCCTTTTATTTGTTGGTTTAACAAATGTGCATATGTGTATATCTAGTTATTATGTAGCTACTGCCATGAACTATGTTATAAATCTCCAATAAGCTATATGGTTGTTATCTTGTCATGTTGTCATGATGTTTTTCTTTTGAGAAGGTCAATCATTGTAAATCCTACAACGAGCTAAGTTATAAAGCTCCATGCGAAGTATGTTTGTTTTTCAATAGTTTTGGTGGGGTCTTGGTGTGGTTTAACACTGAGGACAGTGTTCCCCAAGGGGGAGGGATCTGTAACAACCCCTAGTTAAAGGTTCATGTAATAAAATTGAATAAAGGAAAAATAAGATCATAGTTAAGGGACACTTATTCCACGTTGAATGTTGGGAAAAACATCCTAGTGGGTGTTCATTTTGGTTATTATGGCTAAAGGAAACAGGCAAAGGAAATGGAAAAGGCTTTGGAAAGGAAAAATGACATTTTTGGCACATTTATTTATGAAAATAATGGAAATTAGGAGAAAAGGAAGGTGAAAGGTCACATGTTGCATGTGAGGAGGAAAATGAAAGAAAATAATGGAAATTGAAGAAAATTGAGGCCTCATTGATAAAAATATTCTGAGGATCAGTTGGCAAGCTTTTGCTCAGGCTTGGTCAATGTAACTTTCTGTCAGTTCAGTTTTAGAGCTCTCTCATTATTCTCTCTCTCTCTCACTCTTGGACACTTAGAGTTTTCTTGGAGAATTCTAGCTTTGGAGCAAGGAAGGAAAAACAAGCAAAGGAAGGACAAGGAAAATAAAGGAAATAAAAGAACAAGAAAGGAAGAGCATGATCAAGCAGCTTTAGTAGGAATAATTGCAGGTAACATATTGCATGTGTGATTTCCTACATGGTTTTGACATGCGTGGCTTTGCATCTTGGTATTTGGTTCTCTCGTTGTAAGTGGCATGGTTTTGCAGGGTTGTAATAGTGGTTTTAAACATTGCCTTTCCTTTTTCTGGATATCCATGGTGTGATGGGATTGTTTCTTGGTTTTTCACTTTGGAATTATCGGATGGTTTCCGAATCAGGGGCGGAGGTGGTCTTAGGAAAATTCCCAAAGGCCTAGGAATCCCTTGACCAGTTTTAACAGGATACATGGTAAATCCTAAAGGTGGAGTCTCAATTTAGGGACTCATGACCTGGTGTAGATTACGGTAAAGCCTAAGACACAAGGAGAAGGAAAATTCCTCAAGGATAATGATGGAGACCAGAGGCATTCCAAGCTCAGTTTTTGTTTTTTGATCTCGGTGCCGGTTTTGTGATATCACGGTTTGGTGGGGGTGGAGGTGGTTTAACATATGGATTCCCTTAGTTGTTTTCAGATTGGTTTATCCATGAGATCCCACATTCATGCTTGGAATATTGTGTAGGGATCTCTAGTTGAAAGAAGGATTTGGTTCAACCATGTCTATGGTTGGGTGGTACATGGAAGTCCCGAACTTGGTTGGCTCTTGCCTATGTTTAATAAAAACTAAGTTCTATTGTGTTTGTACTTGTTATTATGTTTCCTTAATGGATGTTATCTCATTGTTATTTACATGGTTTAATGTTGTTTAAAAGCATGGTTATATGCTTGGCTATAGTCACGGTTATTTCTTGTATTTACTTTTAACTGAAAGGATAATGGATGCAAGACCTAAGTGATGTCAAAACAGTTAAGGGAAGAGGATGGTGATCCTTCTTGTCAAGTCTCATATGGGTTATCAGTCATTTATGCTCTGTCTTGTATTCATGTCCTATAGATAGCATTGATGCCAAGTGTTTGACAGAATGTCAATCTTGGTTGGGGATGATCATGCCTAGTCCTGGAGCCAATTTTGGCTTGCAAGTCTTGTTTTCATGTAAATTATGGATACTGAAAGTCTTGTTTTGGCCTACAAAATAGTTATTTTAGCCCGTTATAAGATTCATCCATTATTTCATGTGTCTTTTTGAAGAAGGTAGTTGGATCAAATTGCTAGGTGCAAACTAACTTATTGGAACTTGATGAAGAATGGTCCATTGGGCTCTATCCATAAGCAAAGAAGTGTTGATCTAGTGGAAAGATATGGAGCCCAAAGATGCCACATGGGAACCAATAATGATTCTGCAACATTTTCCTCACCTCCAGCCTTGATGGCAATGTTGTTTTTAAATGGGGATAATGAAATTTTTTACCCTATATAGAAATTTTTGCAAATCAATTCTTAAAAGAATAGAAAATATGCAATGGTGAGAACATAAAATATACGCAAAGATTTTTCTCTTGGAACCAAAAACTCACAAAACCAAATTGATTTTTCATTATGTTCTTTTCAATGTTACAATATATTATATGCATGCCAAAAAATCATAAACTTTGTATCCATTAACCCTGGATTAGAACATAATCATAGTTCCTTTGACTGTATCTACAAAAAGAATGTGGGTTAAACCATCATGCATAAAACCATGCACAAAACCATGGGTGGGTCACCATCCTTGGGTTTTTCCAACCATACTTAGTCCACCTAAAAAATAAAAATTGGGATGTTTCCTAAACCCTATGCAAGGACGCTACTGGCCCCTTGCAAACAGCCACCTTGCTATGCTAGCACAACGTAACAATGCCTACTACTAGTCATGCAAAGAATATAATACATACCCAACAAAGAGCATGTTAGGGTCCTAACCTAACAATACTACTATAGGTTAATTAATTGATGTATGTGGCCATCTTCTTTGAATAAGGCTAATTAGATAAGTAGTGGATAGTTATTTAATTTAAAAGGGTCATCTTCATCAAATAAGGCCCACTAGGTAATTGGTTCTCATTAATGAAGGAACCACAAGTATTGAGGCTTTCACTATTATGATCACATTTGAAGAACATGTCAGCATTAATGTCAACAGAAAAAATATGGACTTATGTACATATGTTCTTTCATGCCTATTTCATATCTCATGATATGCACCACCTCATGTAGATGAAAACCATAGACACTTACCAAGTATTTTTCACATGGTATTTGGTGCAAGAGTTTGTTTGATATGGTCATCATTAATGAAAATGAAATGTAATTAACAAGTTGATTTAGTCCATTTTGATGAAGGAGAATTGGATATAAATGTATTATGTCAATGATGGAGAGGAGTCAATCTATAGTGCATAATGATGCTTCTTGTATATTTGTAGCATTAGTCATTTGTTAGAGAGTTAGAGCTTAGTTGAAGACTTGAGATGAGAATCTAAGATGAGTTTGTAATGTGCATGTTGAGCAGACCATTGGGCCAAGTGTGAAAGGTTGTGAAACGAGGTCCACCTAGGTTGAGGAGGTTAGGGCCTCAGGAAAGTGGTGGCTTGCCAAGATAGGAGTATGGCTTCTTGTTGGTAGTGGCAAAAAACCAATTGATAGAAGGTTGGGGCCTTCTAGCTAGTGGTGGACAACAAACTGTGGTAGAGATCCACTCTACTAGTTGGTAGTGGCCAACTAATCTATGTAATGAAATTGTTTTACGACTAATAGAAGAATTAGAGTAGTGCAATAACAATAGGGTGGTTTTTTTCCCTTTGGGGTTTCCACTAGAAATACTTGTGTCTACTTGTGCATGGTTGTCTTGATATTTATAATGGTGTTTATGTGTTAATTTTTTGCTAATTTAACGCATTCAGATCTATTATGTTATGTTGGGTTACCAATCCTTTAGAATTTCGGTGAAATTTTTTAAAAAATTGCATAAACCCTTTTACTACCGATTCACCTCCGAGTAGTGATATGATTTCCAACAAGTGGTATTAGAGAAGGTTACTTTGTGTATCTTAATTGCTAGAAGGTGGATCTAGGTGAATCATGGGTTCTCAAAGTGCTTTGTTGCTTAGTCCCGCAAATTTTTAAGAATGGAGAGAGAAGGTGAAATTAGACATATCTACTCATGGATATGAATTTTGGAAAATGGTGACAAATGGTTATCATGGTAAACCCCCTTCAAATCAATCTCGTCAATGAGATGCACAGGCCAAGTGTGCAATTTCTGATAATATTCACAATTTGGACATTGAGAAAATCAAGGGTCTCAAGACAGTAAAAGAGATATGGGATAGGTTTCATGCACTACATGGAAAAGAAATCAATATGAATTGTGGATAAAGGGAGAGATTAGTTGAAGATTAAGGTAATATTAGCTCGACATTGGTAGAAACAGAAAGGATCTCAGAAGAAAACAAATATCTGAAATGGCTCCTTGAAATAATTGATGAAAGGGTGTACAGTTTTTAAGGAAGAAATTTCTAATATGAAAACCCAACGAGAGGAGGAAAAAAAACAATGTGAAGAACTAGAGGCTGAGGCAGATTATCCAAGAAATAAGTCAGAAAATAGCATATCTATTTTAGAGGCAACTGAATTCAAACTAGAAATCCAAGGACAACAATGAAAGCAATGAGGCAAAGAAGGATTGCCAAGACCTTTTCCTCCTGAAGATCGAAGAAATAAAAGGCCAAAGATGTCTAGGTATACAAATTCTTTTCATGGATGTTTTCATTTGTGCAATATTTTTTCCACAAAGCCACTGATGGTATATCTTATGTAAAAATAAATTTGAGTACATCATTTGGGAAGAATAGGTATTTCCCTCCATTTCTAGGTCACATAAAATGTTATAAATGTGACAAGTATGGCCATAAACCATGAGATTGCAGGTATGGAATGTGTAGATCTCATCATCGATTTAAGAAATCCAGAAAATCAACCGACTTTGTGAAGGATAAGAGAAAAAATAACAAATACCATTGTATGGCCAGCCTCACTACAATGTGTCAAAGCAACCTGCCAAAGAAATGCAAGAGAATTTGGAGGAGAAAAGGGAAGCTAGAGAGAGGTGCACATATTAGAGATTGAATTGTTAAAGAGTGGAAAGAAAAGTTACAACAAAAGGCTTAAAAAAAATTAATTCAACTTGGTCTTAGGGGGAGCGTGTAGCAGAAGGTGCATGAGCTTAGGGTGAGCTCCTCAAAGAAAGAAGGCTTCTTCAGTTTTGATAGCAATTGTTTTAGTATTTCCTTTTTGGTATTAAAGTTTTCTCCATTCCAAAAAGGTAACAAACACAATCCATGGGAGTACGCACACACTTGGTCTCTTTAGATCCAACATTATTTTGAATTTTCATCCGGTACATAAAGAATTCACCCTTTGGGCCAAAGAATTGAATAGTCATTGTTGTTATATTTGAGTTTGTTCATGGTCAACCTGTTAGTTGGTTGATTTGGTCATAAATGTGGAGTTAATACATTTAATCCTTGATCCTTGTTAGATTAGACCTGGTCCAAAAGTTCGATTGAGCATGAACATAGTAGTACCATGGATATGGAAATTGTTAATGGAATAACTTCAAATCATTTTTTATTTGATCCTCTAATACTTGATCTTGTCAAGATTGATCAATTGATTTAGTTACATTTGATCTAGTTGAGTGTGAGATGGTAAATTAAATTATAATGTCATGTTGTAAATCGTGTAAAGGTTAAACACATTAAATATTTAAGTGATGGTTGATCTGGTATGTGCGTAGTCTAGCATCTGGCTCGAATTGGTGTTTTCAAACAAGTTTAAATGAGTTGTTGTGTACATTCTAGAGGTTGGATTGCATGTATCATGAGCTGCATTGAATGGAGCATCTTCTTGGTAGCACTCTTGATTGGTCATGGTTCAAAACACACTAATTATCTGATTTTTCATTGATTCAACATTCATAAAAGGTGAAGAGGAGCACATCGTATGCAATTAATTAGTCATGGTGAGTAGGAGTTTGATGCGGTCTTGGTCCAAAAACGTACTAACTAGTGGGTCTTCCAAATAGTTGTGAAAGCATTTCTCGTGAGTTCATTGGGTTGTTGGATTCACATGGATCTGGTTCATTTTAATTCGATAAATTAAACATTTTTTTGTAAGTTTAGTATTGATGAGGTTACATTATGTTTATGTTTAAGAATAATATTTGAATAGGGGGAATTGAATCAGTGGCTTAATATTTAGGAGGGCCTACATCATGGTCATGTCAAAAAATAACATTTGAATAAAACCGTGAATTGAATCTATAACTTCGATAATTGGACCATGGCTTAACATCTAAAAAGGCCTTAACAATACAACCAACATTGTTAACTTAATCCATTAAAGTTAAAATTACAATGTGTAAGTTATCAATCAAAGTTATAATTACAATGTATTGCACTATTGTGGGGTTCGATTAGATTATATACATGGGGTTCGATTAGAGTGTATACATGTCCATGGCAGAACATTACCCGATGGCTACAACAATGACAAAATCGAGTGGAGAAGCCAAAAGTGAACTCTTACTGCATGGAGTAGCGCTAATGGTTTGAACTTTGAAGCGATAATAGATGTTCATCCAGTGAGAACAATCGTTGTTTCTTGAAACATGGCACAGGGGAGAGCTATGCCCATCCAAAGACATGTTTCTTTACTTTGTGATCGACTTTGTCGACACAAACATGGCACTGGGGAGAGCTATGCCCATCCAAAGACATGTTTCTTTACTTTGTCGTCACGATTTTGTTGGTCGATCTGGACTTCTGGATTGTTAAGAATGTTAGGGGAAGGATATTGGTAGGCTTAAAATGGTGGAATGAAATAAATGAGCGTGGGGAAAGTATTTGGAGATATGAATGTCTTGATCAAGATTCATTAGTGCGAATAAATAAGAAGGATCACTGGTTTTCCAGGTGGACGCTCTACATTGCGACCATTATTTGGTCAACACTTGGAATTGTGGCCATAGTCAAGATTAATATTGTTTATCTTTTAGATGGAATCTGTTTGACACTAACTATTGCAAACATCAACGGCTTTACCAAATGCCGTAAACATGCAAAGAGACAGATTCAAGACTTTGCATCCCACTTATTTGTTTCACATGTTTCATCAACATTGCATTCGATATTTAGTGTTGTTTGATGCATTTGAAAGCAATGGAAATGGTGTTCTAAAACAATTTGGTTGTTTATTCATTGGCCTGTAGTCAATTTATTCAACAACACTGTAGTATTTTCTATCTGGGATCGGGATATCTATACAGGTTCAATGCCACAAGAGAATTGACATTTCAACATCCACATTGTTGGGCTCATCATTCTTTCATCTGTGCCAATGACAAGAAATCGATATATGGTGTGCCAATTATAAAAAATCTATATATCAGGTGCTTGGAACAGAAGTCAGAAACAAATAATTAGAAGCTGAATGAGCATTGTGTATGTATGATGCCAGCTGAGAATAGGCTGACTTGGGTTTGGATTTGGGAATGCAATGCTATGCTGGAATCATGTTAAATTGACCTTGGAAAATTTGAAAAAAAAAAAAACACTTGCATGTGCACCTCTAACCTCTGTACATGAAGGGAAGCCTAGAAGAGTAATCAACCTCATGACTAGCCCAGATCATTGATCTACAACTGTGCAGATAGGAATCTTCAAAGACGGGTTTGAAAATCGCATAGAAAAGGAAGGTCACGTGAATTTGCGCTTTCAATTTGTTCATATATTGAGCTTGGGTTGGATTTCCAGCGCATGGTTCATCATTTTTTGATAATTGTCTTCCTTTCTTCTTGATAATAGCCAACCCGTACCAAATCCTGGAATGTTATAATTGCACCCTTAGAATCCCGGACACACATGATTTGAAACTAGTGTGTGAAAATGAGAGTTAAAGGTGCTTGTACATAAATATTGATGACAGAATTTGTGGTTACAAGGGCTATATTTCCCATATCCATGAGTTCTGGGTGACTTTTCCCTGAATTTATGCCTTGGACATGCGCGTGCCCACACATCTATAGATAAGGTGGCATGCAATGATCTTTGCAAAATGTATAGTCAAGAATAAGCCGTGTATATGTTGTTAGCTTTACTTTCTATATTATTATTAGACTCTTGCTATAAATGCCAAGTACTTGGCTATGTTATGTCTTGTTGAGAACTCATATTGCTATCATGTATTGTTATGTCTCGTTGAGAAGTCATATTGCTATCATGTATTGCTGTAGATTGCTATGAGCCCTATATTGTATCGTGTATTGCTGTAGATTGCTATGAGCCCTATATTGTATCGTTTTGTTTGTATAGATTAGCAATTCCATGTAAAGCTATGTAGTGATGGAAATCTTGAGCTATCATGTAATTAAAGTAGTTTTTATAAGAAGAATTTTTGAGTAAATCACATAAAGAAAGACCTTTGCGGACGCGTTTCGAACCAACTAGTGTGGTTCATCGTCAGGACAAGTTAAAGAGATAGATCTAGTCTAGCGTGTTAAATAGTTCAAGCAGAGATTCCAACAGCAAAAACTAACGTCTACTTAAGACCCTGATAAATTATTATTATTCTTATTGTTATTATTATTCCCAATATTTACTATTTTATTTGTGGAAATAAGTTATTGAACTAGGTAAAAAATAAAATAAAGTATTAGTTTATTTATTTAAATTCTTAAAAATAATTATATATAACAATCTTTATCCTTAATATTTATTATTATATTTACGCTATTAGGATAAATTAGGTAAATAATTACCATATTTACTTAAAGTTAGTTTACAAATTTAGTTTATTACATTATTTATTATTTATTATA
>APFE030842673.1:124818-170032 GCA_000404065.3 Pinus taeda | reverse complement strand
AAAAAAAAAACTAGGACGACAGGGCAGGGATCCAAGATCTACTATTCTTCCAGCCATCATCTCTATTGAGATTGATAGGCCTTCTTTCGATTTCAATGGCTTCCTTGAATTTACGATGATGGAACTGAGCAACTTTGGCCACGACCCTGACCTCCTCAATACAAACCTGATGCTTGGTCTTATCCACATGCTTTGCTAAAACTGAAGACTTGGTTCTCCCATGTCTCAGGTCAGCCACATGTTTGTTAATCCTCTGTTGGATGGAGCACCCCGTTTCCCCTATATAAGGTGTCCCACAGGAACATGGGATCAAATAAACACCCTTCATATCCTTAGGGTTAACGGGATCCTTTACCAATCGGAGGGAGTTCTTTATGTGATTTACGCCGAAATTCTTCTTATAACTATGATGGATCACAGAAGCCTCAATTCTAAAGTAGTCTTATTGAGAGAGTGTGCTTCCGAGAGATATGTTGATATAATGTTATTGTACGGGAGTCAAAAGAATGTTTCCACATGGGATTCTAGGTATAAAAAATGAAGCAATAAATATTAATGAATAATGGATACCTACAATATTTAGTAAAAACAGGGTTTTTTTAAATTGGGAAGGTGTATTGGGTTCGTATTTGTAGGGGGTTAAATAATGTACTTTTTAGAAGTATTTTCTAATATGTAGTGAAATTAAGGGTATTATTTAATATGCCACAAACATGCGTGATATGTTAGATGTTCATTGAGGGAAGCCCCGTGAATGTTAACAAGGGCTTGCCATTAGATTATTGACTTGAGAGGTATGTTGTTGTCATTGTTTGTTTAGAGGTAGATATATGTTGCTACAAGAATATGAGCCTTGTAACGCCATATTTTATTTGCTAGTAAGAGAGGGACAGAGTAGTGTTGTTGCCAAGGTCTCGTCATCTTGCTTTACTATTGATGAGAGAGTATGGGTGAATTTGAAAGGTTATATCGATGACCTATATTTTGTGTTATTGTTGATGTATGCTACCGCTATGATTTTGCAAGGATAGTATTGTTGATAAGAGTTTGTTGTCGTTGCCAAAAGGAAAAAGTATTACTTGTTTCCATGATGCCATGTGTATTGGGCATGCATTGTTAAGTGTCGATATGTTTGTTTAAGGATAGAGAGTATTTGGCCATGTTTTCTTGTATTGCTACCTTCGTGTGTCGATCACAAGAGTTAGCATGTGTCCAGGGGGGAATTTCAAATGTCTCTAGTTGTTATTTGATCAATGGAGGATTGTTGGCACCATTGACATTGATATCATTTCATTCATCTGTATCCCTTTGCCATTAATGTCAAAGGGGGGAGAGAGAGCTAGGAGATCAATTTTCAGGAGCGAGCTTCAGGAGGAGTCCTTAAGAGCTAGCTTCAAGTGGAGGAATCATTTTCAGGTTGAAGGATCAAGTTGGCTTAGTAGGTCGACATCAACGCCAAAAGGGGAGCTTGTTAGCATTGTAGGGTTGGCATTGATGTCAACGAGCAAGATATGGACTTATGTACATATTTTCTTTTATTCCTATTTCATATCTCATGATTGTATGCTAATGTTAATGTGATATGCATCACCTCATGCAGATGAAAACCACAGGAAGTTACCAAGGTTTTTTCGCATGGTATTTGGTGCGATATTTTGTTTGATATGGTCATCCTTAATGAAAATGAAATGTAATTAACAAGTTCATTTAGTTCATTTTGATGAAGGAGAATTGGCTATAAATGTATTATGCTAGTGATGGAGAGGAGTTAAGCTATAGTGCATAATGGTGCTTCTTGCATATTTGTAGCATTGATCATTTGTTGGAGAGTCACAGTTTAGTTATAGACTTGAGATGTTTTTGTAATTTTCGTGTTTAGGAGATCATTATGCCCACTCTGAAATATTATGAAACGAGGTCCACATAGAGGTTGAGGAGGTTGTGTCCTCTGACAAGTAGTGGCTTGCCAATATAGGAGTATGGATTCTTGTTGGTAGTTGCCAACAAATAGTTGATAGGAGGTTGGGGCCTTCTAGCTAGTGGTGGCCACTACCAACAAGACACCACACTCCTATCTTGGCAAGCGACCACTTGTCGAAGGCCAATATACAGGTTCAATGCCACAAGAGAATTGACATTTCGACATCCACATTGCTGGGCTCATCATTCTTTCATTTGTGCCAATGACAAGAAATCAATATATGATGTGCCAATTATAAAAAATCGATATATGACGTGCTTGGAACAGAAGTTAGAAACAAATAATTAGAAGCTGAATGAGCATTGTGTATGTATGATGCCAGCTGAGAATAGGCTAACTTGGGTTTGGATTTGGGAATGCAATGCTGGAGTCATGTTAAATTGACCTTGGTAAATTTGGAAAAAAAAAAACTTGCATGTGCACCTCTAACCTCTGTACATGAAGGGAAACCTAGAAGAATAATCAACCTAATGACTAGCCCAGATCATTGATCTACAACTGTAGAGATGGGAATCTTAAAGGACGGGTTTGGAAATCACATAAAAAGGAAGGTCAAGTGAATTTGTGCGTTCAATTTGTTCATATATTGAGATTGGGTTGGATTTCCAACACATGGTTCATCTTTTTTTATAGTTGTCTTCCTTTTTTCTTGATAACAGTCAACCTGTACCATATCCTAGAATGCTATAATTGCAGCCCTTAGAATCCCACACACACATGATTTGAAACTAGTGTGTGTGAAAATCAGAGTTAAAGGTGCTTGTACATAAACATTGATTATAGAATTTGTGGTTGCAAGGGCTATATTTCCCATATCCATGAGTTCTGGGTGATTTTTCCCTGAATTTATACCTTGCACATGAGCGTGCGCGCACATAAATATATTAGGTGGCATACAATGATCTTTGCAAAATGTATAGTCAAGAATAAGCCGTGTATATGTTGTTAGCTTTACTATTGATATTATTATTAGACTCTTGCTATAAATGCCAAGTACATTGCTAAGTTATGTCATGTTGAGAACTCATATTGCTATCATGTATTGCTGTAGATTGCTATGAGCGCTATATTGTATGGTTTTGTTTGTATAGATTAGCAATTCCATGTAAAGCTATGTAGTGGTGGAAATCTTGAGCTATCGTGTCATTAAAGTAGTTTTATTGAGAGAGTGTCTCTAAGAGATGTGTTGATATAATGTTATTGTACGGGAGGCAAAAGAATGTTTCCATAGGGGATTCACTAGGGGAGGAATACCATACCATGTGCATTCATATTGGGGGATATATATTGAAGAAAACAAGGCATAATATATTAAGCATATAATAAAGGGTAAAGGGTTTTTATATTGGCACGTATAAAAAATGAAGCTCAAAGTTAATGAAAAAATATAAAAGGTTATAAAAAATGTTAATGAAAAAATGGTACTTACAATATTTAGTGAAAGTAGGGGTTTTTTAAATTGGGAAGGTGTATTGGGTTCGTATTGGTAGGGGGTTAAATAACGTACTTTTTAGAAGTATTTTCTAATATGTAGTGAAATTAAGGGTATTATTTAATATGCCACAAACGCATGTGATATGTCAGAGGTTCATTGAGGGAAGCCCCTGTGAATGTTGCCAAGGGCTTGTCACTAGATTCTTGACTTGAGAGATATGTTGTTATCATTGTTTGTTCAAAGGTTGATATATGTCGCTGCAAAAATATGAGCCTTCTAATGTCATATTTTAATTGCTAGTAAGAGATGGACAGAGTGGTGATGTTGCCAAGGTCTCATCATCTTGCATTACTATTGATGAGAGAGTATGGGTGAGTTTTAAAGGTCATATTAATTACCTGTATTTTGTGTTATTGTTGATGTATGCTGCTGCTATGATTTTGCGAGGATAGTATTGTTGATAAGAGTTTGTTGTTGTTGCTAAAAGGAAAAAGTATTACTTGTTCCAAAGATGCCATGTGTATTGGACATGTATTGTTAAGTGTCGATATGTCTGTTTAAGGATAGAGAGTATTTGGCCATGTCATCTTGTATTGCTACCTTCGTGTATTGATCACACGAGTTAGCATGTGTCCAGGGGGAGTATTTCAAATGTCTCTAGTTGTTATTTGATCAATGGAGGATTGTTGGCACCATTGACATTGATATCATTTCATTCATCTGTATCCCTTTGCCATTGATGTCGAAGGGGGGAGAGAGAGCTAGGAGATCAATTTCCAGGAGCCAGCTTTAGGAGGAGGCCTTAAGGGCTAGCTTCAAGTGGAGGAATCATGTTTAGATTGAAGGCTCAAGTTGGCTTCGTAGGTTGACATCAATGCCAAAGGGGAAGCTTGTTGGCATTGTAGTGTTGATATTGATGTCAACAAGCAAGATATAGACTTATGTACATATGTTATTTCATGCCTATTTCATATCTCATGATTGTATGCTAATGTTAATGTGATATGCATCACCTCATGTAGATGAAAACCATAGCAATTACCAAGGTTTTTCGCATGGTATTTGGTGCGAGATTTTGTTTGATATGGTCATTATTAATGAAAATGAAATGTAATTAACAAGTTGATTTAGTCCATTTTGATGAAAGAGAATTAGCTATAAATGTATTAAGCCAGTGATGGAGAGGAGTTAGGCTATAGTGCATAATGGTGCTTCTTGCATATTTGTAGCATTGATCATTTGTTAGAGAGTCGCAGTTTAGTTACAGACTTGAGATGTTTTTGTAATTTTCGTGTTGAGGAGATCATTATGCCCACTGTGAAATATTATGAAACGAGGTCCACATAGAGGTTGAGGAGGTTGGGTCCTTCGACAAGTAGTGGCTTGCCAAGACAGGATTATGGATTCTTGTTGATAGTTGCCAACAAATAGTTGACAGGAGGTTGGGGCCTTCTAGTTGGTGGTGGCCACTACCAACAAGAAACCATACTCTTATCTTAGAAAGCCACCACTTGCCGAAGGCCCCAACCTCCTCAACCTCTATGTGGACCTCGTTTCACAATCTTTCACATTGGGCCCAATGATTTGCTCAACACAAACATTACAACAACATCTCAAGTATATAACTAAAGTCTGACTCTCTAACCACTCATCAATGCTACAAATGTACAAGAAGCATCATTATGCACTGTAGCTTAACTCCTTTCCATTACTGGCATAATACATTTATTTCCAATTCTCCTTCATCAAAATGGACTAAATAAACTCATTAATTACATTTCATTTTCATTAATGATGACCATATCAAACAAACTCTCACAACAAATACCATGGGAAAAACCCTTGGTAATTTCCCATGGTTTTCATCTATAGGAGGTGTCACACATCACAATAATATACAATCATGAGATATGAATCGAGTCTCCTAGCTAGTAGTGGCTAGCTAATCTATGTAATGAATTTGTTTGACGAATGATATAAGAATCAATGCAAGACAACAACAACAGGGTGGTTTTTGCCTCTTTGGGATTTCCACAAGAAATACATGTGCCTCCTTGTGCATGGTTGTCTTGATATTTATGATGGTGTTTATGTGTTAATTTTGTGCTAAATTAACATATTTAGATCTGTTATGTTGGGACATTGATTGTTTATAATTTTAGTGAAAAGTTTTAAAAATTTGCATACACCCCAATACTATTGATTCACCCCTTCCCCTCCTCTCAATAGTGATTTGATTTCCAACAAAGTGAGAATGCTCTGAAATGTTTTTGTTGAATATTGTAATATTTTATGTTCTACCTAATGAAAGGTTGCCCAGCTTAAAACAATTAAATATTGATTTTTTTTTTTAAATAATCATTATAGCAAAACATATTTCAAATATTTTACTTAACTTGTCTCGAGTATCTTGTTTTCTACATTCATAATTTCTACTTTTATATTTATGAAATATCAATCCACTTCTAAAATATATTATTTATAATTATATTAATATATTTATTTTTGTTTTCTTGAAAAACTAATTCATACTCACAATGCACGTGTTTGCAATATTCATTGTATATTATTACATACTTATCAATTTTAATGCAATATAGTTTGTGAATTTGAATTTGAAAATAAACTAGATTTATTAAACTACAAGTTGTCTCCTCTTCCAGCAAATTGGAACAAAATACAAATATCCATAATAAGGAAAAAAAACACCTATGTATAAATAGTTTTAAATATAAGATGTATTGGTTTGTGAATTTGAAAATAAACTAGATTTATTGAACTACAATTTATCTCCTTTCAAGAAAATTGAAACAAAATACAAATACCCACAATAAAAAAAGAACCTTTGTGTAAATAGTTTTAGATATAGGGTGTAAAAATTAGTTTTTCATTGCACCACATCTAGGCTAAAACAAGCCTAATCACACATGTCATTAAAAAATGAGAATATTTTGTTGGGAGCTTTTGCAGAGTAGTTACTTACTAATACATCTACAAGTTGGTAAACCTACCTTAAAGAAATTGGCTAAGTTCCAAACCTAGCCAGGTAATAGGTGTGAACTAAGAAAAGAAGTGGCAACTTGGCAAACACGTTGATAAGCAGTACCATATGTGGAATAACCATGGAAGTAGCTTTTGAGGGAGTCCTTGTCACGGTGTTTTCTCACTCCTCAACTTCACTCCTCAACTTCAAAATTTGACACGTTAAAGTATCCATAACATAAGCAAGTTGAGAATGGATGATGAACACCATATGTAACAAAGACCTGGAAATGATTTTTTTGGAAACCCTATGGCCACCATGTGCACCTACACTTATAGACATTGACATGTGGACCCTCTTTTATACATAAAAGATTTGGTATTTTAGTTCATCACATGGTGATGATGGACGATGCAGCCTTTTGTTTTGATGGGATAACATTGTCCGTGATAAATTTATTTGATCATTAACAATAATGGTCATTATTTGCATTTGACTACTTTCCATCTCTTGCCTTTATCATCAAATCCACTCATTTATCGTCTTGGCATGTTTAGTCCATTGCTAGCATCAAAATGATTTTGAAGTTTAGAGATAAAAACCAATGGAATCATGTGCCCTCTTAATGGACACATGTGCTTCTGAAACAATGAAAGGGATAATGTATACAACCCGAATCATTTGCTTGATTTGGTTTCATTGAGGGTGAAGCATAGTTGAAATTTTGGGTAAGTTGAAATTAATCAAAATTATGATGATAGTGATGTTACTAAGAAATTTTAGAGCTTAACAATCTTTTAGTAATTACACTAATGTATTGGAATATATTTTATTTATATTTAATTATGATAAATTTTATTTAAAAAATAATTATTAATATATATTTATATATTATATTTTATTTGAAGAAAGTATTCTTATAATAAACATTAATTTGACCAAGAAGTGATTGGATATACTTTAAATAAATATGAGAGGATTTAATGAGAATACACATTTATTTGAACACGATAATTATCTTATAAGTTTAACATTGTTCTATTTTTTTTTTCTTCATATTATTAGTTCTTTATATGTTTTATAAATTTATTCTTTTGCAACTATTCAAAATAATGGGAAGTGAAAATAATTTTTAATATAAAATCTGGTTAGTCTACAGGGTGTAGAATAGACGGTGATGGGATGTAATCTTAAGTCACTCCGCGATGTGAAGGTCGTTGTTTTGAAACTCTATGGGAAGAAATCCAGTCATGTTAAGGGTTGGTGTGGCCCAAGCTGAATGCAATCCCCAAGTGATTTTGATGCCTTAAATGCCCCTGGGTCATGGTTTCTCAAGCCAAAGGTTAAGCCTATAGTCATCTTTGGAGGACACGAACAACTTGACAAAAAAGAATGAAATCTAGCTAGATTCACTTTGGATTGATGGAACTATAGATATCGATTGTTAAAATTACAAGATTGAGTTGCAATAAAGGTATTTAAGGGAAATGAATCCATTTTTCATTAAAAGAAATGATTTCAATATTTTGAAATTACAATTTCAAGAAAGATTTTATTTCCAAGTTAATGACAGATTGGTAAAGATCATAATCATAAAATGTTTATCCTTATTATTATTATTAATAAAAAATACCATTATGCCAAAATTAGTGTTATAAGCGAATGTTACACATTTTGCACATCTTGAGTTATAAGATGTGCATCCCAATGTAGTAGAGTAGAAAACTTGTGTAAAATTATGAAAAATAAAGTGTTATCTAATTATCATGGATTTTATGGTGGGTGAACTCACTTGATTTAAGTGGTCATTTGAAGTCATATAAAAAATAATCTCAATATTAATAATTTCTAGCTATTCAATTTTTCATGCATTTGTGGAGGTTTTCCCACATATTTTTTAGGCTTCTTATGCCTTGAGAAAAACATAAAACCTCAAGTACATATTCTCTTTCCAACAAATTACCAAAGACTCAAGAAAATTCACATAATGAAAAATTATGGTGCAAACAAAGGAACTTTTTTTTAAACAACTCACGTTCGTCCAATTTAATGTGCATACATGGTCCTAACTTCATTTAATAGGGTTATCGTTATTACATTTTAGGGGTTTTTCATTATTATCAAATGTAGTTGCATCCTTTCTTTATCGACTTTATATGAATAATTGTAGTAGCCTCATATTTTCTCAAGGATGACTATCATTGTTTTAGCGATTGTATTTGCATGGTATTTTCACCACTTCTTGAGTAATAAAATTTGGTTTTCCCTATATTTATGTGTTAGCGTTATTTCATTTTGTTTTTTAGCATAATCTAGTTCATCAATAGATAGGGACCAAAATCCCTCAAAGAACCAAAGTCAAAACCTTAGTAGATGCTTTCGTTAGTAGGAAGAACATCCATTAAACCAAAATCAACAAAAGGCATTCAAATAAGCCTTCCTTAATTTTTAAAGTAGGTTTATAAACATTTTAGGACTCTTGAGGGATGTAATGTTATGCTAACTTGAGGTTAAGCTTGTTAAAGAACTTAACATCCTAAAAACCATGAAATAAATTATTAATCGAAGGGGAAAGATATCTATTCTTTATTGAAATCTTATCCAGAGTGTTGTATTTGATGCACATATGCCATGTCACATCTTTCTAAAGAACTAGGATGAACGGACTACCACAAGGAGAAGAACTAGGTTGAATACGTTATTTTTCTATTAACTATTGAATTTACCTATGGATTTCTTCATTCTATAAAACTATCATTTTTTGAAGAGATGCATTGACTAATAACATATTTAAAACAATCTGGAGTGTTTTATCTAGGAAGTTGGATCTTTGAATACATATTTATATTCTTCAAATACTTTGTCAACTTGTTGTTGTTGTTGTCAAGAGTTATTGTTTGTGGTGAGTCAACTAGTTGTTGTTATCTTAATCTTGGAATGTTGAGGTTTAATGATCAACAACATGAATATCTAAGCATGGTTGACAAGATTTTTATCTCACTTTGATGAAACAAAACATACTCTTAACTTACGTAGACATGGGTATGCCACATCACTATTCCTTGATATGGAAATCTACTTTTTGTTGGATGAATTGATGACTACTCAAGAGTATGTTTTTTCAAATAGTATACTGGTTATTGAGAATGATGCTAAATCATAAAGCTCTTCATCCTTAAAGGTCTTGATAAATCAGGCAAGATTGCACTATCAAGTGATTTTGAGTTCACATCCTTCCTTCATCCAACAATGTTATATTGTTGTGGATGCAAAATTGTAACATTGCCTAATATCTTCATAATTTCTTCAATGAAAAGTTTTTTTTACTACCATTTTCGATGATCGAATGTAATGTGTTGTTTTTCACCCATATCGAAATGTATAGAGCAATCTTTCACTTTCCTCCTTGTTAATAATGGTTAAATTTGTGAGGCTATTGAGAAAGATCCAAGTAAAGACAATGCTTTAGGATCAAATTTGATAATAGATTTACTTCTATCATCAACCAAAACCAAATGTATAATTGAATTGGTGTTAAAGTAAACATTTATGACAAGAATGTTTTCCAAACATTGCATTCATTTACATTATACCAATTCAATTATAGTAATTATACATGACTTTGTGTTAAACTAAACATTTATGACAAGAATGTTTTCTAAACATTGCATTCATTTACATTATACCAATTCAATTATAGTAATTATACCCGATTTTATAAAAGGTTGACTATTGTGTTTTCCCAAAAAATTATTGCTTCTCACTTTCTAATTTTTTTTTGTGCAATTAATTGAGTAAATTGTCCTTAACTTTAAGAAAGACGGTTGTTTAAACATGTTATGTTTTAGAGCGTTTGCCGAAATTTGATGATTTTTTTGCCAAATCTTGATTTTTTTTAAATGAATTTTTAACTACATATATGGATTCAGCATCCTAAAAAACCCTTGGGGCACTTAGATTATGGAGAATTTAGAACTCCAACTTGTGATTCCAAGAAATTCCTATTAAATACTATGCTGATTAAATTGAAAAATATGTCAAAAAACCTTCCAAAACGTAAATCAAATATACTTTGAAATCCCAAAGTAGATATACTACCACTTAACAAAGTAGCCAAATCCCAAATGGGGTAAATATTCCAGAACGGTCTTATGAGTTGTTGACCAGATAATTGACAAAACACAATGATGAATGGTGGATCTACACACCACTAATACAAATAGTTTGAGGGTGTCCTAGTCAAATAAAGTTGTATATGAGATGAACTTCCTCGTGTTTGCCACTCAATCTCAAAATTAAACACGCTAAAGTTTCAATCATATCAGCCACTTGAGTAATGGAATAACATGTGTTTTCCCTCATAGCAAAGAAAAATAAATGTCTCTTTGTGATCATTGCACAATCCACTTTTTTAAAACACCTATTCACAATCCACTTTTTTAAACACCCATGGTTTCGATTTACATCTATGTTCATAAAAAATTGTAAGTTGTGGACCCTCTTTTATACATAAAGATTTTGGTATCTTAGTTCATCACATGGTGATGATATTCATTGCAATAATCCTGCAGCATGCAATTTGTATGTGGGCCTTTCATATAGAATTTTAAATTAAAAGCGAGCGAAACATACGAAGATGTTACAAAATGTAAAGATAACACAACTCGAAGGTCAATGGTAACCATGATGAACTTTAAAGTGCAATTGACCACTTTTCCCACCTTGCCTTTATTATGTAATCCACCGTTTATTCTTTTGCCATGTTTTGAATTCCAACATAAAAGACTCAGGTCTCCAGAGGAAACCAAGGGAAGCGTGTGCCCTTTTAAGTAATGAAAGGGATATTGCACACAAGGTGAATAATTTACCTAATATGGTTTTCATAGGGGTTAAACATAGTTGAAATTTGGCGAGGAAAAAATGATTAAAAAGAGTTGAAGTAAGCACCTCTTAAGTAATGAAAGGGATATTGCACACAAGTCGAATAATTTACCTAATATGGTTTGCATAGGGGTTAAGCATAGTTGAAATTGGGTGAGGAAAATCTGATTAAAAAGGTTGAAATAAGTAAACTAGATGAGGATATTGATGTTATAATTAATATTGTTTTTAAAAATAAATTATGTAATTTGAATATTTTTATTTTATTTTAAATTTTAGTGAAAAATAAATTGAGAGATACAAGTTAATAATTTATTTGATATGGTTTTTTATAAGGGTAAGAATAGTTGAAATTTGGTGAGCAAAATTTGATAAAAAAGAGTTAGACAATAATTAAAATTAGATGATGTGATGTTTTTGTTTTGTATTTTATTTTTATTTTTAAAGTTTAGTATTGGTGAGGCTACATCATGGTCATGTTCAAGAACAACTCTCAAATAAGGCAAATGACTGAATGGATGACTTAACATCTAGGAGTGCCTTAACAATGCACCCAATCACCATGTATCCAAGACCCCGTGGACAAGATGATGTTGAAGCTATAATTAATTTGTTTTTTAAAACAAAAATTATGTAATTTGAATATTTTTTTATATATATTAAATTCAGTAAACATGAAATTGAAAGTAAATTTAAGGAGTTTGAATATTGATTGCTTATATTGTATAATAATATGAATAACTTCATAAATATGATTAATATTATCGAGTTTGGTTGGGTATATTTTATGGATGAGAAGAGGCATATGGGAGTCTTCTTATTTATACATGATTGATAAAATATGTACTTAATGCACATATTAAATGAACATGTTAATTATCCCATATGTTTAACATTGATTTAAAATTTCTTCCAACAATTTTCTCTACCTTTTTTGCTATACGATATTTTATTTCAAGGGAAATCATCCTCTCTCTCTCAATCCAAGGGTAAGAGTGATGGTCAATACAACAATATTCATAGGAACATAGTCATTACAACAACATTTCTCATCATCATGTCAGTTATAGGGAATTGAACCTAGGTGGGGGGATAACAATCATTTTTCCCAACCACATGAAATAAACCCAATTGGCACTTGCTATATAATATTGATATTGATAATTGGACAATACACTTTCAAATTTATTGGTCTTATTCTTCCACTTTTATATCGGTATCAACTTATTTCTATTTTAATTTTGAATTTATTAAACTTTGACAATGATCAAATTTCTTGAATTCAAACATTTTTTATACTATAAAGTTTTAAGGAAATATTGAGCCATTTAGTGTTTTGATCCCTCTTGATGAATGACGCATCTAATATTAATATGTATCTAGTTTGGTTTATATAAATTCTCGATTTTGATAAATCTAAAGTTAACATGAATCTAGTTTGAAGTGTGTGGGTGTATGATTCTTATTATGCATTAGGAAGAGCTTTGCAACTCAAGTACATATTCTCTTTCTAATGAGCTAAAGAAGACCCAAAAACAAATCATAGAATGAAAAGTTGTGGTCCAAAATAAGGATCTATGTTTTTCAAACAATTGAACTTTTTCTAGTTCAATGTGTATACTTAGTCCTGACTTTATGTAGTAAAGTTATGTGTCTTTCAGCTTAGGGATATTCCATTATTATAAAACATAATTTCATCCTCTTATTACGAATATTTTACAAATGAGTGTATTGAGCACATATTTTCTTAGATATAACTATTACCATTCTAGCCATTGAATTTGTATAGTATTTACTAATAGTTGTGGCCATGGAGAGTCAACTAGTTGTTGTGCTCATCTAGGAATATTAAGGTTTAATGATCAACTACATGAATCTTTGAGCATGGTTGATAATATTTTAACCTATTTAGTTGGAAAGAAAGAGATTGTTGAGTTAGGTAGACAATTAGATATGCCATACCATAGTTTCTTGAAATTGGTGATCACTTTTTATGGCCTATACTAATAACTACCAAGTCCATCCCATAAGTATGGTTTTCAAAATAATACATTATTTGCCAAGATTGGTTCTACATCACAAAGCACTTCATCCTTATAAGTCTTAATAAAGTAGGCAAGATTGCACTATTAAGTGATCTTGAGCTCTTTTCCTTCCTACATTCAACTCATGTCATAAGGTTGTAGATGTGGAATTGTAAGATGAGCTAATTTATTTAGCAACAAAGTTCCTTTGACTTCCATTATCCATAATAAGATGCAATGGGTTGTCTTTCATCCATATTTGTGTATGTATTATATTTCCCTTTCCTTCTCATTGATAATGATCTAGTTTGTGAGGGTTGTCGAAGAGGATGCAAATAGAGTTAATGATGTAGGATTAAATTTCATGACAGATTTACTTCTATTATCAATTTGATGTGTGACTAAACATATTTCAGAAGTGCATATTTGTAACAAAAATATCTTTCCAACATTGCATTCAAATGCATCATGCCAAGATGAACTATGATAATCTTATCATTTTCCTATAGGAGGTTGGTCATTATGTTTTCCTTGAATATATTTTCTAAAAAAATTCTTGTCATTATTTCCTTTCTATTGGTTATTCTATTATGTAGATTATTTTTGCTTGGTAGGGATAGTAATTAATTATATTTCTTATCAAAAAATTAGTGAGTCAATTTGTTCAAGAATGATCCTTTCCCTTTTAATTTCACTTCAAGCTTGGTAACATAGTTGAATTATTTTATAAGATTGTCAATAGTAAGGAATTTCGTATCTTGTAGATGCAAAGAGTGAAACCATACATATTCTTCAAAACATGTAATTTTTATTCCTCCCTAGGATGAAGTCGAACCACTAGTTAAATAGTATTTCTTAGTGTAACTCTATATAGTTCTATATTTCCATTGTTTTAATTGTTTCCATTTCTTCTACTATTGTTCTATGTGTTTAGGTGGATAAAATTCCTTCCTAACATGGTCAATGTATTTCTTCTACACGTCAATGGGTCTAATAACTTGTCTTGTTTGGTAAAACATTTCCCTGTTAGTAGTGTGCAAAGGTTACATTTCCAAGGATATATTGAGACTCAACTATCCCTAAGTCAATAGATTTAGGGATCCCATTTCATACTTAATATTTTTATAAATATAATTTATTAACTTATATAGTTTCAATGGCTATCTTATGAGTTGATTGGGAGTTACAGGTACTATTTGGTTGCTTCGCCTAGTGTTGGAATGCAACCTTAGTTTTACACCATCTCTTGATCTTCACTAGTTTCATATGGTGGAATATGAATTTTGCTTTAACAATAATTTTGAATATTTGTGTGGTACATGATTTGATTTAATCTCATTTTTGTTTCCTTGATTTTGCATAAGATTGCCCCTAGCTCATTTTTTCATGTGTCTTATGATTGACTTATGTGATTTCATGGTTTAACATGAAATCATATCTTGTTTTATGGTTTTCCATGCATTATTGTCATGATTGATAATTAAACACTAAACAACATAAAAATTGCTCAACATATGGCATAGGAGGCCATGTATACAATTAACGAGTGGGAGTGAGCTTGTCACACATAAACATGCAAATGGAATTAAACTATGTCATATAGTTGTAGAAAATGGTGTTTATGTATGGATGCATCTAATGAATAAATATCATAATTAGTCCACTAAAAAAGCATGAAATTCAAAGCATTGGTGCTAGAGAACACACTAATAAGTGTGGAAAATATGGCATGCAAAGTCGAAAAATGAAGGAATTGGATAAGACCATTCCCATGAGTAAATTATATGGCTTTGTATAATAACATTATACTCATTCCTAGTCACCACAACCCTCTTGGTTAAACTTTGCACCAAAGTAATGATCTTTACCACATTTCCCCCATAGGTACCTTTGGCATCTAAAGGCCTCTTTCACAAGCTAAAATTAGATTCACTTTAATATTCTAGCAACATTAGTGACCTAGATCAAATAACATATATAAAGGAAGATAGATGCATAGAAAAACAATCATTTTGGAAAAGCAATGCTTCATGTGAGTTATGAACTTTAACCTCAAAGGGAACTTTTTGGACATTTTTGGTTGTTTATCAAAATGAGTTTTTGAGTTATAGAGGACATTTTGGATTTTGGGCCTATAAATTGACTTAATCAATGAAATTTGATTCCAATGCCCACAAGTACCAAAATATGTATTGAAGAAATTTCCTATTAATGTGGTAGTTTTGCTTCTTAAATCATACACTGAAGTAAGAGAAAGGATTTTGACCACTCATTGGAAATTTCTCCACGTCCTCTACAATAGGAAATAAAAGGTTTAGAAAGATAATGTATGATGAAGGAGTTATGGTTTTATTAAACTAAAATATCAAGGAATCTTATAGTTTCTCATTTTAATTTATTTTTATACTCAACAAGATTCCTTTGAGTTTGATGTTGATATTGAGATCATACAAGAGGTATCTTGATATGTATAAGGCTACAAAAACAAAATTCCAAGTGTTACTTCGATGTGCAAATAACTATGAAGGAGTTGAAGATATAATGACTTGATTTTGACCACTAATGAATTAGAAATGACTTGCATTTAGCAAATAGCCATGGAAACTCAATGATTCAAACTAATAAGAAATGTGATAAACTATGAGGAAGTATAATTTTACTTTGTAGATCCTTCAAGAACATTTCCTTTACTCCAAATTATGTTTTGGTAAGGAAAAAGTGTAATTTTTTATTTGAGGAGCTTGCAAGCTGCAAAAGCCAACAATTTATCTCATGAAGGCTAAATCACGAATATGGGACCCTAATAAACCTCTAAAAATAGTGATTGCGATGTAAAAACTAAAGCAGGAAAAAATTGTCATTCTATGCCAATTAAAAAGTGTACTTGTCCTACTATTTTTAGATGATTAGGCTAAGGAAAGGAAAATCACTAGATATCTTAGGTTGAAAATTCTTAATTCTTGAAGTTAGTGAACTCTCCCTAATAGGAAAATCTCTCACTTTATAGAACTACCTACGCTCCAAATCTACTATTTACTCATCATTCCAATGATGTGAAGTGCCCATTTACAAAATTGATGTATAAATTCATTGGCATTCCAAGAGAAGCATTGTCAACTTTTAATGGTTTTGTATGGTTTGGTGTGAAAAAGGAGCTTGGGAAACCCTCTGGAGGTGCATTTTCATCCCTAAAGAGAGAGGAAACTAATCCGCTTGCTTTTTTAAGCTTCAAAATAAATCAATTCTTCACTGTGACATTCATCAAAGAGTTTCCAAATGATAAATAATCTATCCACAAGCAATGCCAATGCATTTGAAGTTTTTGGGAAAGGTTAGTGGAAAGAAGAAGAAATATTTGATATCAAAGAATAATAATGAGAATAAATTTGTTGTCTTGGGATTTAAGATTCGCCTATGAAAATGGATAAATGGAACAATAATGAATAAATATCTTGATGGGATATTAGACAAGATTCTCACTTTAAATTAAAAAACGAGATCAACTTATGAACTTGATATCACACTATTATCTGTTGGTTGCATGCTTGAATTTGCATTAATAACCATTTCACAAGAGTAGTATGTTGATGTTTTGTAAATTTTATGCTTGATGGAATGATGTCCATGTCTAAGGGATCATTGGTAGAAGGAATTTTTTATGAAGTCATACCATTAAATTTACTTTTCCTCCAATTTCCTCATTTAACACTCAAATGTCTGATGTACATTTTTAGATTTAAAAGAATGGAATTTGAAGCTTTAATTATCATGTCAAAATCATTTATATTCATAGAAGTTGTGAGAAGAAAAATGGAGGAACACGAATCTCAATAGTGTGGTCACACCTTAACCTCACTACCATTCCTAGAGAATGCATGGTTCTATGAAAAGTGGCAGGGATGAGTGGCACCCATTTTGGGTGGATATACAACTAAATTTGATAAAATATCCCCATAAGTCTTATGTGCATCATAAGAATATTCTTGAGGATTTTTCAATAAAAAATCTTGGTGACATCGCCTTGAAAAAATCCTTTAATCAATGCATAAATTTTTATTACTTGAATCTTTGAATGTTAATTGAATTTATGGCATGGTTTTAATCTACATTTATGTGCACATTTTTGAAGAATTTCTAATGAAAGATCATGAAATAACTCTCTCATCTTAAATCTATTACAAAAGCCATTGTTATTTACATTTTTTACAAAGAGTTTGATTCACAAAAGCTTGTTTTCATTTACTCACTCTCACAACTTTCACATTTTAACTATTTAAGCCAAAAATGGGTCAAGATTGTTTATCTCCCATTTATAGGATAAATTATCATCTCATTCTCAATGGAGCATATATAGTGAATGTTTAATTACATTGTTCTTGTGTAATTTCATAAAGATTATGACAAAACAGGAAGAAATGATTAAATATCCCATGATTTAACAAGTGTCAAATCCCTTGCATTTATGTTCCTTACTTGTGAATTTTCACCATTTATACGAGGAAATTGAGCTAACATGAAGGAAGCCAAAATATAGATATGAATCATGGAAAGGAAATAAACATACACAAATTGTGAAGACGACATCCAAGGAAAAGTCATATGATCAACAAAAGGAGAAAAGAGAGAGCAACCTCCATCTAAGAAGACTTAACAAATTTGGTGGTCTTGAAAAATGGAGAGGCCCCAAGGAAAAGAGAGAAGGCATATAATGTGAGCCACCAAAATGTATTTTATGAGGAAACCTAGTGCCTAAGGTCATGGGTAGGATTGTAAGCACTAGAGGACAAATTATTGGGTGTACATGCATATGAATGAAGGAATATTCTAATTTTTATTTTGTTATTAATGTCCTCATCATCCAATATGCAACGAATAAACATGTTTATACAATAGGATGGCTAAGTAGAATAGGAACACTAACAATCAAGTACTCCTCGTCAGGATGGTGCTACCTAGCTTAGCATAATATTTTTTCAACTAATATTAAATATATTACATTCCAAAATAAACAAGTTTAACAACCTAACCAACAATTCTAACCTACTAATAAATAACACAAACTTTTATATGGTAAAAACAACTCGTCTACATAAATCATAGTAGCATAATAGTCATAAGGTACTTATAGTCCTTCATCATAAAAAATACTAGCCTCTAATATAGACTAGTTCTATAGCAATCAAGGGGGAAATTTGTGTCTAAGGGACATCTTTACACCCTATCAACATAGCCACTTAAATGTAGGTTCTACCAATGTTTCTATTTGTGAAAAAATATCATTTACCTTAGGTGATAACTTATTGATTTATTGTTACTATCTTTGAAATTTGGCAACAACACCATTCTATTAGTGTCACATGTGCATCATTGACGATGATTAACAAAAACTATCATAATGGACTATTTAGAGAGAGAGAAGAAAAAAAAAGCTTTCACATTAACTACATGGAACTCATATCAAAAACAAATGGCAATGAAAGATATCTTTAGAAATACATGGAAACAATTCTACACATTAATATACAACATGATATACCATCTAGATATCGAAGGAAGTGAAATAAAAAATAAAACTAAAGTATTAAAACCCTTTTCTTTTTTCTACATAAGTTTAGGTGACTCTAATTGAATATTCATTATTTTCCCAAGAGTAGTTACTACTAAATAATTATCCATATTTAGTGAATATTCCAAAAAAATTGTGATGGTGATTTAGGTGGATATTGATGGCCACTCGCCTATTCCACTTGGACCCCAACACTGTTTTCTATCAGTTTCCTATTTTTCAACATAGTTTCCTATTTCGGTAGTTTTCTATTTTTGGTAGTTTTCGGGTCCTAAACTTTTGGAGCATTTTTTAGGCTCTAAACAATGTTTTTTGCGGAAATGAGAAAACATGAGTCTTTGATTGATGTTTGTAGTCAAAATTTGTTGTCCTCATATAGACCTTTCTAACAGACTATTGTGTGCGACAAACAAAGATGATATACCAAAGTTACGACCCCGAGAAGTTGACATTCCAACTTGTTAGGGTCATATAATTTAGGGTTGAAGTGTCTCCATCCTATTATTCATTTCGAGAATTTGATGGCCAATTTTAACCTATGTATCACTAAGGTGTCATAGCCTAAAGGTTTACTTCTTGAAGGAGCCATTTAGTTCTTGAATTCCTGTGGTTAAGACAAGTCTGAAATTTTGGGAGGTTATTTGCATATAAAGTCTAGTTTAGATCATATGTCAGGTCTTTTTATTAGAAATTTCTCGGAAGAAAATTTCGAACGGTATATTTGGTTCTTCAAACCGAATTCTGGATCAAAATATAGAGAAAGTTTAAGTTTTTCTCCTCAAAACCAGAAAACAAAGGAAAAACATGAAAAATTCTAAGTTTTGGTTATTTTCCTTCTTCCACGTGTCAGCTCAGTGTGACATTGGAGAATTTCCGATGTTTTCATATAAGAAGGATATGTAAGAGGCACATTGGAGCAAGTGCAAATTGGTGATATGAGGTCTAGGGAAATCAACAATCGCGTATCGCATGTCAGAGGCATATGGCATATCGGTAGTCAACGATCAATGAATTATAAGTCCACGGCATATCGCATATCGACAATGATAATCGATAGATTAGATAATGTGACTACATTTAAAAGGTTTGATATGAAATGTTGTGATATACAAAGGGGCTGATATTGTTAAATTGTCAGGAAAAAGTGTCGATAGTGTTAAACTGTCGGGGAACGTCTAAACAGATTAACAAAGAAATTCATTGCAAAACCAAAGTAGGACGAGCCTTTTTTCTTTCCTCTAACGGGACACATGGTGCAATGTGATTGGTGCCGATAAGGGACACATGGTGAAATACGATTGGTTTCGATAAGGGATACGTGGTGGAATATGATTGATTCTGATAAAGCAATGTGCAATCTTACATCAGCATGATGTGTCGGTACATAAGGACACGTGGCAGGAAGTTTTTGCATTTTGAGGGGTCATAAGGGGGAAAATTAGGGTGACACATGTCACCACCCATGATTTTCCACGTGGCAGTGATGACATCATATCGGAGTTCGCAAATCAGAGGTTGAGGATATCAACGTTTTGTAACACTTGCCACTTGAAAAGCTTCGATTGAAAAGTTCTGATAGAGGGGCTAATGCAAGGTAAAGCAATTTGTAAAGGAAAATAGCCCTCGGTAGCTAATAAAAATCCTTAGCACCTCAAGGCTAGGCGACATGGTCGTAGCGCTAGGTCTTATGGTGAAAAAATGCAGGAAGGGTTAATGCAAAGGGATCTAGGATAAAAGAGGAAATTCACATTCAATTATGTTATAAAGGGGTGTTGATAGCATTAAGTCGACAATCATTGGCCTAGTTATATAACAAAATAAAGGCCAAAGGAGCAAGCGCAAGGGGCTAAATATTACCACTCAAACAATAAAGTGGAAACTTCTCCAATAAGACCATGCAGAAGTATTAACAGGTAGATGGGTAAGAAGCTATTGAAATCGAAGGAAATAGGGGATGATAGTTTGGAATGGCCAGCTCATAGCTTGTGTGAAAACAACTACAACCACTCCATATTTAAAACGAAGGATCAACATTAATGATCCAATTTTAGATTTGAAGGCTAAAGATTTTCCAAGCAGTTCCATATTTCTTGCACTTTTCGAGTGATTGTTTTTATTTTTAGTATATTGTTCAGTTATTGTTTCTAGAGGGTCAACGATAGATTTCCTTTAAAGATTCAACAGAATGGCCAAATTTGTCTAGAATTCCTATTATTTAGTTCTGTTTTAGAAATATCTACATGTTTTTAGTAGATATTATTTTTGTAATGAGTTTGATTTGAAGCCTAAATTTATTTAAGACAATCTATAAATATGCTGTAATAAGACTTATTAAGGGTTGGAATATGTTGGATTATGTTGGATGATGCATGAAGAAAAGAGTTTTACGTTGATGTAAGCCATGGATTGTACTCAAAGTGATCAATTTATAGAAATATAGAGAGTTTTGTTCCAAGATTCCCATGTCAAGCAATTGGTGATGTGTTCTTTCATGTAAAATTGTTTATTTTCCTCAGTTTCCATATGTTTTTCCCCTCCTTATTGTTACAAGAAGATTAAGGTCCAAATTTGCTTAAGTGTACTCTGTTATGGCTTGTTAACAATATCAATATTTTCTTCTGAGATTTAAGTATAGAATTCATCTGTGTATGCTTTATATTTAAATTGATCCTAAATTTGATTAATCGTATTCATACCACAAGAACTCTATAGGATCCAGGAGTTTTCCTACCCTACCTTGTTACAGTTCCTTTGCCATTTTATGATTGATTACTCAAAATTTTATGACTCCATGCCCAATGGAATTTTCCAACATATTTCAACCAAAATTTTGAAAAACCCAACTCGAGCTTAAATAACTAGCCTAAAATTTGAAGCAGAAATCTAAATAAGATAGAGAGATCCCTCTCTGAAGCTGGAAGGGCTAGATCCCAGCTCTAAAAGTGGTTTTGGGGTTACCTCTGGGTTTCTCTCCTTAGCCTAGGGAAATTACAGAATGATAACATTCTCAGGACCATACGGGGGGCACGAAAGGTTCTATCTTCCCTAAGAAAGATCACCAAGTTTTAGATCTGATTATTGATGGTCGATAGTGATCAGATACAAGAAGGATGAAACATTCACTTGGCAATTCCAATCATTGTTACATTTATATTTAGAGACTCCACTGGAGAACGAAACTTGTTGACAGAGGAATGGAAGGAAATTTCAGAAAAATCAGGTATCAGGTATTCGTTCTCATTAGGTACCTTCTACGCTTTCCTGAAAATGTCAAAAGGATTTTCCTTTACGTGATGTATCCAAATGAAGATTACAAATCTACACATAATTCTCATTTTAAAATTGTATATCATTCCTTTGAAGTTGCAAATGCATCTCCTTATTGCATTAGTGATCCTGAGCAAGATCCAAATGATAATCATAGTCAAATTAGTACAATTCCATTTAAAAAAACCACAGTCATGGTTACTACTTGATATGCTCCATTAGATCTGTAAGCTCCTTTACATGATTTACCACAGAACTATGGTCAAAGGTTTCCTAAATTTGATGGCACTGGACCTACTACAACACAACAACACAGAAAAAATGGATGAATTTGTAGATGTTGAAGAAGTTGATTTTGATGATGTTAAGATGAAGCTTTTTAACCAAAGCCTTGCAGGAGAGGTCGAAAAATGGTACAAAGGAATAGAAATAAGTAGTATTGTTAATCTTCAATAGTTTGAGCACACTTTCCTTGATAGATGGGAGGTTAAAAGTAACCCTTTCCAGATTATGGCTGAGTATAGGAATATGGAGAGGCAATCCAGAGAATTGGTCCAATATTTCTCAACTAGATTCAATAAAGTTTATAATTCCATCCCAATAGACATAAAGCCTCCCCTGGGATTGGATTTACTTCACTATCGGGATGGATTTGATGCATGATAACCTATCAATTAAGGAAAAGAAACCTAGCAACTTTGGAAGAAATGCAGAAAAATGTTGTTGATATAGAAGCAAATTTATTGATCAAAAGTGACAAAATGGAAGCTGAAAGAAGGGGAGTGGTTAAGGAGGAATTTCCTCCATCATCAGACAATAAGCTGGATGAATTAGTGAAAATCATGTGAAGGTTGATGGAAAAATTCACTTTGCAAAACAAAACTATTGTTAGGGAGCAACAAAGAAGACTTCCTTTCCAAGCATATTTTGCAGAGGAAGGAGAGATTGTTGATTCATGTCAACATGAGATACATACTGATTGTTTTATATATTCACTTGAAGACGAAAATGAAGAACATGAAGAAGATATTGAATCAAGTGAAAAAACTTTGCCCTTGTGTTTTGCTTCATTTCAATTACAGAAAGAGAAATTTCATAGTGTTATAAGTCAACAATCTAATAGTCTTGGAATCAAACATGAGGAAAAAAATGAGTTAGCTGATGGAAACCATATACCTTTATGTTTTTCTTCATTTAAACTGTTGAAAGTTTATATTTTCCTGTAGATTCATAGCGCATGTAATTTCCTAAAACACAAGACACGAATATACTCTACTCTTTATAGTGGAAGCCCATAAAGATCAATGAAAATAGTAATCGACAAGAGGAAGATAATCAATGGCACATAAAAAAATATGTATCTAGGGAAAGACAAAACTCAAAACCCCTACTATCTATAATATTGCATTAATCAAAAATCCAAGATGAGAATACAATGCTTGCTCTCACAAGAAAAATCCCTGCACAAGTATAATCAACTCTGAGCTCACAAGCAAGCTCGAGCCAAATCCTTAGCCTATTCTGTAGCTCCCCAAGCCCATATTTCCTTGTGCAATTTTTAGAGGAAATAGCCTCTATGTAATGAGGAAATCCTTCTTCTATAACTGTGCAATCCAAACTTAGGTCCTGAACTGATTGCATGCACCATTTGTACAACTCAAAAAATTATACAACTGATAGTACACTTTCCCTGCACTCTAATCTCAACTTGATCTTCCTCTGAATTGAAATGCATGACTTATTCTTGAGTGAATCTTCAGTTAGCTGGTGTGGCATTGAGGATGCACTGGTACACCAACTCACTACTATACCTCTACTAGTTCCTCCAATAGTTAGAACTAGTTTAACGGACTATAACTCAGTTGAACTAAGTTATCTAATTACAACTCCAATAAACTCAATCTGGACCCCTAAAACTTAGGGATCAAACTTAGATGACTCCAGATACACTTCCAACTCAAAATTCCTAAGTTAACTAAGTCAACTTAACTTAGTTAACCATTACAAGTTGCTATGAGAAAAGAATTACAATTTAATTCAAGGACAAATTAAATTGGAATTTCTAGATGAAATTTTTAACATTTCTTATTGCTATTTTCAACACTCCCTCTCAACAAGAAAGGAATTCAACTCTATCTCGATCCTGAACCTTTGGAATGTTTTGCACACAACACTTCTATCTAGTGTTATCAATACAACAATTCCTTAAACTAAAAAAAAAATCCAACTTGAATTAGTATGATGCATATGTCATCAAAGTCTTTGACTGTTACTGCCTCTGTCGACTGAAAACTTTACGCTTTCACTGACTCTTCCTTTCTGCACTGTTGTCAAATCTTCTTTGCACTCTTTAGTATCTAACTGTTCTAGCCTTTGCCACTATGATCTCGGACTGCATCAACCACCATTGATCCATCTTGCTACTATGTACTTTGGGCTCTCGTAGCATGGTATGATCCATGAGATAAAGCCTTTCAATGGTCCCTGCCCAATTTCAGCCTTCTTGGGACTATCACTTCACATCGCCCCACCTCACACCTGGAGGTATGCTTGCATGTGCTCCCTCTACCCACTTGGCTCGAAATTTCCCTCTATTGGTGGTCTTTGCATGAGTGGATGCCTCCACTTAGTCTTCTCTCTACTTCTTCAAGTGTGGTTGTTGTTATCACTTAGATTTTCCTAGAAGTTGTAAGAAGAGGAAAGGGGTCTGAGGTAACCACAAACCAAATTTTAGATACAGAATCTAGCCAATCTGTATCCCGATAGGGCTCTATATTTAAGGTTTAGCTTTGTTTTGGAAGATATTAGGCTAGCTATGAAGGCTCTGGGGTTTTGATTGGGTTTGGTGGTGAAATGCAATAGCAGAGGGTTGGAATTTAATATTTTAGGCCATTGGGCTAATAAAGTAAAAAGATATGGCTCAACTGGATTAGGTTTCTCAGCAAAGGATGGTTTCACAGTGCAAGATAGCTAAAACAGGGAACAAATGATAACATGATACGATGGGATGGACTAAAAAGGGATGAAGGGCAAGTAAGAATCATCCAACAAGTTTTAAGAGAAGAGAACTTGAAATATCACCAATAAAGAGCAATTAAGAATTCTTTAATAAATTATCAAAATGAGTAAACTAGGAAACATGAGAAATTAAGAATTCACTGCTTGTGCTAGTTTAGAAGAAAACATCAAGAATAAAAACAATTGAAAATAGATTGCACTGAAGCACTTTCTGAATTAAGCTTTTTCGTTTTAGTATTCAGATATGAAACATGATTGAAATATTTAAACAAGAGAACAATAACACATGAGTTATAAATACTTATTTGTCTGATGTATTGCACATGAATCCTATGAAAAGTCCTTTGTATTAATTCTTCATCTAGCCAGCCATGCAAGATTTGTCCAACAACAGTTTATTCCTAAGTAATCAGTTTTACAGCAATGTCTAAGAATCCACCCTCAATACTCTGAATGAGGGAGTACTTATACAAAAGACTTTACAATAGAATATCTCATAACAAAGTGAGATATATTCTGAGATGACTAACTATGTTGCATGAAAATAGAGGCAGATAGTCTCGTAAGTAGCAGATAGAGGCAAATTGACAGTTTGTTGTCCCTATTCTTGAGAGTGTGCTGGAGTCAGGTCCTATAATTTGGCATCCTACTCTCTTTGATGTAATTCTGTGCTGGCTGCTATGCTTTTCATCTTCTTACTAATAAAATTTATCCTGCTCTAATACTCTTTACCTGTTTGATATCTGTTTATCCTCTTCACCATCATTGACTGTAGTAAATAACCAAAATTTACCTTTTACCAATGATAAATTACAAAATTTCTAGCATTTCTTCCCACCATTTTGGTTGTGGTATTTTGGTTTTTTTAAGTTTTCTGACGGTTTTATCAGTTTCAGTGTACCTGAAAAAGGTAGGTTGAATTGGAAACAAGTGCTTTAGTTCATGCTCGACATAGAACAGGTTCTCTAGACTGTCATAGACAACTCTACCTGTAGGCAGTGCCTTTGATGTTGATGCACTTGTTGATGAACTTGCCTGGTTGCCTGCATATTGATTCAATTTGTCCACATAATCTATATGCCTCATTAATTTTTCATTAATAACTGAAGGACTAGGCAGCCCTTTGCTCTGCAAAATATCAAATTTCTCCATAAAAGCATTACTTTCTTCTTGCATGTCATGGCATCTTCTTTCTAAATTTTGCATCAGATACTTTTTGGTTAATACCCTTTTGACTTCTAGAATAGTCCCCATTTTGTCTTCAATGCCCAGTTCTTCAAGCTAGTACTTATTCTTGTTATTCAAAAAATTTATGAGCCTGGTGGCTTCCTCAGGCATCTTTCCTAATTCTGCTCTTGTCCTTTGAATCTTTTCTCGGGCTGACTTTACCAAATCAATCTACTTAAAAATTATTTGGATTGATGGCCAAACATCATTTATTGACTGAGTTATGTTGGTCCATAGAATCTTCTTAATGTCTATCAGAGGCTTGTCAAATGTGAGATCGTTTTCTAATGATTTCACATTGTTTTCTATTTAATTTCCCTTGATTTTTCTGCAGCATTCATCTTTGAGAGATCATACCTCTGTTCTAAGGTAACGTATTGTTCTTTTACCTTTTTTAGCTCTGAAACTTGTAGTTTCATTTCTTCCATTGATTTTATTAGCTCCTCTATACTTAGATTTGAAATCCCTATTGAAGTTGCTCTTGTTCCTGTACCTGCTTCTGTGGTTTGTCCTATGACTACCTCAGTTGTGGCTGCTGGAATGTTTGGTGCCAGAGCTTTTCCAAGGGTTGAAGGGACTGTAGTTGAGACTACTGGTATCACATTGGGAGGCTGAGAGGTTGACCTTCCCTGCTTGTCTTTCAATGATTTTTCTAGTTCTTGTTCAGTCTCATTCAGTCTTTCATTAAGTTTTAAGACTAAATACATTAGTTCTTCTTCAGACCTTTGCTTTATAATCTCAACAGTCTGTGGATGCCTTGAAGGAGGCAACTTTAGCTACTTTCTTAAGGCAGTTATATCTTCATCTTTCTTTTTGATTAAGGCTTCTGCAGCCTTCACATATTTCGGATCATGACCCAACCCAATGATCAGTTCTTCTAAATATTTTATTCTATTATCTTTAGCCTGTGAGGAAGCTTTCTCCAGTTGTAATTGCGTAGTTGTATTATTCAAAGAATTTTCCAGCCTTTGGGTGATCATGGCCATACCAGTCATTGTAGAATAGATCATTTCCCCTGTCTGTTTATGCAACTCAATTTGGTCCAAGGGATGGATGTCCTTTGCCATGATCTCAAAATTGGTTCTGAGGTAATCTGCTACTGATTGAGGTTGTTGCACTTTATGTTTGGAAAAACTCATTATCATTTTACCTTCTTTGATGTCATAGGCTGACATCAATCTGTTTTGATTAGTGGAGCCATTTTCAAATACTGATTGTAAACCTAAATCCTCAATGGATCATTTCGGCCTTTTATTTCTGTAAACTTCTTTTTGATATTTGGAGTGTCCTTTCCTGGTGGCCTAGAAGATGATACCTCTGCACTTTTTTGTCTCTCCAGATCTTGTCTCTGTGAGCTAGTAGATGTCCCATACACTAGGAAAGTTTGATGACTATCTACACCTTCTTTTCTTTGACCATCAGTAGTCTCTTCAAAAAATTCCTCCTCTGAAAGAGGATTTAGCTTATGCCTTTTAGCACCAGGCTACTCCGAGGGTTCACTGACAGTGTTAGCTACTTCCCTGTCTCCCTTTTTATTCTTTTCCTCATTTAGAGGAGTCTACAAGATTGGAGGTTCTCCCACATTGCTTTGAGTTGGAGGAGTGTACATGTGGGTCTGTTCCTTAGAAGTTTCAGGCTGTTTAGAGATTGTAGATTTCTCTGTGGCTTGAGTGCTGGTCTCTGGCTCCTTTCCCTTGGATGTTCCTGTAAATGGTGTGATAGTGTCATGTGTGTGCTGCTGAGAGGTTTCAGCTGTAGAGGCACTAATCCCTGACCTTTGAGAAGACTCAAATCGTACCTTCCCAAAAGAATCCAGGTCAAGTGTTTTCTCAAGATCCCTCATAACATTTTCTATATTGATCTGTTCACTATCAGTTTCTACTAGGATCCCCTCTCTCCATTCAACAATATTGGCAAATTGTTCAATCTCTGGGATTGTATGGTGTATATATGGTGACAACCTGCTCTTCATTCTTCTATCACATATGAAGTTATGAGGGTCATATGGCATCCAACGAAAACTCTTGTGTAATTTAAGGTGATCTTCTAAAATTATCTCTGCTTGTCTCCATGCTTCCCTCGTGTTGCAGACAAAAGGGCCTAACTGATTCTTGATTTTGAGTTGTGCTTTCTTTTTGGCTTTGCAAAAATGAACCATTTCTGAATTTATCATTTTTCTGAAATATTCCAATGTAAACAGTCTCATTGGAACATATTTTGGTAACTTGAAAAGGCAGAGCTCACACCCATATATCCTGATTTCAAGATGGTTCTTGTATAAATACCAATCACCTATTATGTACTGCTTAGAGAGCTGAAGGATCCTCTTAATGTCACCATTGATCCTAGGAGGGGAAATCCCTGTCAAAAAGGTGGTTGCTAGATGAACAAACTGATCAATGAACTCATTGCATGAGTAAGGGGAATCAAAGGATTCATGAAAGATGGGACTCCAAAAGGTGAAAGACCTTGGATTGCCTTTGGTATCAAGTTTCATGACAAGGAAAGGGAAGTTTTCTGACTAATATACAGCATGAGATGATATACGAATGTGGTATACTTGAAAACTCCCTCATTTTCTAGTCTCAAGAACTGGTCATGAATCTTATTAGCAATATAGGAGGCATAATCATATTTAACAGCAGGGGGCTGTCCAAGAGTAAAAATTGACAACAACACTAGGGTTATCTCATCAACAAACTCACTAGTGTTGAATTCCATAATTAAAGATATCATATCAACAGTGAGTCTTCCCATTTCTGTAAAGAAAGTTTGCAGATAAGGAGGTGGGCCCTTAGATATCATATCAACAGTGAGTCTTCCCTTTTCTGTAAAGAAAGTTTGCAGATAAGGAGGTGGGCCCTTAGGCTGATATTTCTGTAACATGAAAGTCTAACAGAGACGATTAAGATCTGATTGGGATAATTGAGTTGATTTCTCAAGTAAATATCCAATGGAAATGGGAATGAGAGCTTGACTGGGGTGAAATTGCAACATTTCATTGATGGATTTAGCAGTTATTGGGAAGATCATTGTTTGGCTTGGAGACATAACTACTCTGCGGTTAGGGTCGTAATTGGCCTAGCATTGATGAATTATATCAGTGAAAACATGGACTAAGGGGAGAAAATACATGGGAAGATTAGATTCCCATAGTCCTAGGATATCAAAGCCATTCAGGTAGTTATCTCTACTTTGGCAAAAGACTTTGAGGTGATTTTTATCAGTGGCTAAGTCTTTTATCTAGAAATCATTATCTGTAAGAGGCAGATAGTCTAAATTTTTATGAGAAGCATTTATGGGTGCAACATTCAAAGCTACAGGGGTTTCCATTTATGGTTCTTGTCGATTCAGAAAGGGAATTTAGATTTTCTTTGTGAAATAGGGAACATAGAGGCTATGGGGGACTTAATTGACGAAAATAATAACTGAATTATTATAAATTTGGGCCTATTCTATCAATTTACAATGGAAACTAGAATTTGCAGGGTTTTCGTCAGGAATTGGATAAATACCTGTGTTCGGGGGATGAACAATGAAATACAGGTACTGGTAGTGGCACCGCTTTTGGGGACGGGCGGTAATAAGCCGAGAGCTAGCGATTCCACAGATCTTACGGCGCGTGGCGGAGGCACTGTGAAAAACCGCTTTGTGATCGTGCGCTAACACGCGGTCACAAAGGGTCACGCGATATTGATAATGGCCTTCAAATTTGGAGGACGTGATCGGATGGTTGACAGAAGGTTCGATATGAGGGAGTTTAACAGGGCGGGCCCGATATGATTAAGGGTTAATTAAATCATATCGGGAGTGGCGTGATAGGTCAAGGAAGGTTATTAATTAACCATAAGGATTAATTAATCCCATATTGAGGTGGCGGGGGAATTCATGGGTTGTTAATTAGTTATGGATTAACTAATTAATATTTGTTGGGACGTATTACGACTATAATTAACCAAGGGCGAGATATATAGAAATTCGGGGTTTTTCATATTTATATAATATAAGAAAGGGTAAACATTATCAGGTATTTATATAATATAAGTTAAAAATTATATGACAATGAAATGAAAAGCGCTAAGTATAAAACAGTGGATTAGTGTATTTAACTTATGCTTAAGTGAAAAGGGTTTTTATGAGAAAGTATGTAATTTTCCTAAGTAAAATGTGATTTTACTTAGGAAAATTCTTATGAAGGTGAATGAATGATTTATGAATGGTTTTAAGTACTTGGGCTTTTCAATTATTGGGCCGAGGGTCCAGTCCCTCCAGAAGTCAGAGAAATGTTCTGACCCCCTCCAATTTAGCAAATACCTTAGTACTTAGGGGAAATTAGTGAATAATTAGGGAAAATGCGAAGGGGAGTTAATTATTCTGACTTTGCCTTGCTTGAGATGCTTTCAATGTAGTGTATGCCTTGGCCTTGTGATGAAAGTGAAAGATTAACACATTTAGAGACATCATTCATCACATATAATTCTACAACATCATCTACCTACCCTACCTACTTTAACCTAGCATTTTTTCTTCTTTATTAGGATGCACTTAGACTGGAAAACCCTTATCAAATCTTCCTTTTCTTTTACATGGAAAAGCGTATCTAAGGTTGCACTTATTACATCCAAGGGCTCAGAGTAAACTGTTGAGCTCCTTTTATTTACTTTACCTATCTACTTATCTGTCAAGATTACACTGTTTGGCTAGATATTTATTTTCTATTTCTACAACATGAAATTGAAAAATGAATTAACCAAGTTTAAACAATTTGACTATTCATGAATTGTGGCATAAGTGACAAGCTGCACACAATTGTTTATTACACAAAGTGAAAAAGTAGTAGCATTTAGACTTGCACACTTTCCTGGTCTATCTTTTGTTTGGGGTTCATTTTCTTTTATTTTTTGACCATCTTTTATTTCTTTTTACCCTTTGATTTTTCTTTTAGGGCATACCCTCTTTACATTTTTTAAATTTCTTGCTTTTTGACAAATATGGAAAACCTTTGCAATAAGAAAAGGTATGAACATATTACATAGCTCATCAAGTCAATCATGACATATGACACCTATTGGTATAGGGGCTTAACAATGGCTCCACTTGGGGATGGCTTTCTCTATTGGAAAGTCAAGAATAATAGATTAGATGGCCTCTGAATGACTTCTAGTGCGTTCTACAATATTCTTTTTCCTACTGCTTTATTTTATGTATGACAATGGTAGTTCTGAAGCTTAGGCCTTCTCTTCGGGCTTCAAATCCAAAAGTTACCATCTAATCAAAACTGTAACATTACAAAGGATATAGTACGTACATGTTAATCATCATGATAAATCCTAATAAGAAGGATCAAAGTAATGTTTTAACATTCGACCATTGATTGGTCCCTCTTCTGCTTCTGTGCCATCCATGTTTTTCAGAAAATATGTATTGTTTCCTTGTAGGGCATGGATAATTTATGGTCCTTTCCATAGGAAGTCAAACTTCCAATGTTTCCCCTTATCTTCTCTTCTTGAATCCCATCTTAGTACTTTATCTCCAAGGTGGAAATCTTCTGCCTTGGTTCTTCTATCAAATATCTTCTTAAGCTTTTCTTGCCATATTTGGGATCTTTGATACACCCCCTCTCTAGTCTACTGTAAATTGATGGTCTGATCTATCCTCCTTTGGATATCATTAGGTTCCACTTGAGATTCTTGGAGTAATTTCATAACATGAACTCTTAATGATGAAGGAAATACAGCCTCCATACCATATACTAACTCATAGGCACTGGTGCCAATGGATTTTTTTGTTGTCAGCCTATCTGCCCATAGTGCATTTATTAGTTTCTTATGCCAAGTCTTTTTTCCTTTCAACAGTTTTTTAATGATATTAATGAGGCTTTTGTTGTAAGATTCAGCTAAACCATTCCCTTGTGGATAATAGGCTGTGAAATGGCCTAGGGTAATGTGGTACTTGTTGTAGAAACTGATCATCTTTCTTGATTTAAAAGCTGCAGCATTATCAATTATGATTTTAGTAGGGCAGCCAAACTTGGACAATATGTTGGTTTCTAGGAAACATATGATTATAGTGTCATTGGCCTGTCTGGAGGGGATATCCGCTATCCATTTGGTAAAATAATCAGTGGCAGTGAGAATCCATTTATGCTGGCTAGAGGAGGGAGGATGGATTTCCCCAATGAAGTCAAGACCCTATTATTGGAAGGGTTTCTCAGTAGAGATGGGTTTCAGGGTAAAGGTAATAATTTTCTCTTGCCCTAAAAAATTTGGCATTTATGGCATGAAGTAACAAATTTCTTCACATCAGAAAATAAGGTTGGCCAATAGAAACCAACCCTTAAGATCTTATCTACAGCTGTTTTCCAGTAGAGGTGTCCACCACAATCTCCTGCACGAAATTCTTGGAAAACCTTGTCAGCTTCATCTTTTAGTAAACAATTCAATAAGATCCCTTTATGATTTTTTCAAAAAAGAACATTATCTAAAATACAAAACTTTAAAGCTTTCATCTTTAAAAACCTACTTTTTGTTTTGGATAACCCTGGAGGAGCCTATAGGTTTTGTAGAACATAAATTATATCAATATACTAAGGTGAGTCCAAAAAGGTCTGGCTGATTTGTGGAGTCGCCATCTTCTATTCGTCATCCAATTCATTTATATCCAGGGCTTGACAATTTGTTTTTGCCATGAGTTTGGCCAATCCCTATCATTTTATCAGTTTTGTAGGTTTTATTTCAATATCATATTCTAATATGGTAGCAATCCATTTGCCCCTTTTGCCCTCAATTCCATCCTGAGTCAGGATGTCCTTGACAACAGCATTTGGTACATAGGCTATCACATGAGAATATAATATGTAAACTCTAAAGTCCTTAATTGCTTTAACAAGTGCAAATGCTTGTTTTTCCATGTTATTGTATTTTAGTGATGCATCTCTGAGTGCTTTACTAAAAAATGCTATAGGTTTTTCACATCCTTGGTCGTCCTTTTGTAGTAAAATAGCTGCTATAGTGTGCTCTGAGGCAAAAGAAAAAATTATGAAATCTCTATCAAATTGGGAACTTGTAAAGACCGATGTTCTTGTTAAAGCCATTTTAATTTCTTCAAATGCTTGTTTGGCTTCTACTGTCCATTTTATACTTGAATCCTTTTTTAACATGTTATTAAGTAACCTAATTAGTTCTGCTAAATTAGATATGAATCTTCTCAAAAAAATTATCCTTCCTAAGTAAGCTTGACGTTCTTTGATACTTCTAGGATGAGGTGTCTATAAAATTGCTTCTATTTTGGCAGGGTCAATTCGAATGCCATCCTTTGAAATGATGTGACCTAAGAGTTTACCTTCTTCCAGGCCAAATAAGGACTTCTTAGGATTTAAAGAGATACCATATTTTCTGCATTTTAGAAATACCTGTCTAAGATGGTCCAAATGCTGCTTATTTGACTTAGAAAAAACAGTTAGGTCATCCAGATATATGACAAGAAAATTATGAATCTCTTTAGCAAATGCAATATCCATTGCTCTCTGCAAAGTAGCTCCTACGTTTTTAAGTCCAAATGGCATTTTGAAATACATAAATATGCCCCATGGTGTGGTAAAGGAAGTTTTTTCTTGGTCATCAGGATGAACTAGAATTTTGTTACACCCTGAAAATCCATCTAACAAAGAAATTCTAGAAGAACCTACTACCCTTTGAAAAATATGGTCCATCTTGGGTAAAGGGTAATTATCCTTTAGAGAAACCTTATTCACAATTCTTAGATCTACACATAACCTAATTTCCCCAGTGTTCTTCTTAGTCAGTACAAAGTTTGATACCCACTTTGAAAATCTTATAGGTGCAATTATCTCTGCCTCATACATACGTTTAATTTCCTTTTCAACCAGTGGTAGTAATACAGGGTTGATTCTTCTGAGTTTTTGTTTGAATGGCTTCTGGTCTTCCTTCAAAGGTATTGTATGCTGAATTATTGAGGTATCATATGATTTCAAATCCTCATAACTCCAGGCAAAAACATCTTGGAATTCTCTCATGAGTTCAACATATTTTAACTTTTGGTCAGGAGGTAAAGACTTTGATATTTTTATCATTTTTGGATTTTCTTTTGTCCCTAAGTTATATTCTTCAATGTCTACCTTCAATGGTTCCATATTTGATTTCTTAAGAATGCCACTAGAATCAAAGAGGTCTTCTAGAGGGGTTAATCCCTTAGGCAGATGATTGTCTTTTAGATCAATGACCTCTATTTCTTCTTCATTTATCTCATCAAGGTCCATCTGTTTTAGGTTTTGAATTTTCTCTCAGGTGAAAGTTGTGGGATGAAGCATTTGAATTGAGCTTTCTTCTAAAATGTTCGCATCTACCTCATCTATTTGTTTAGTGTTATTGTTTGTATCAACATCTATGTGACTATGAGAAAATTATTTGTCTAAAGTTAGAAAGTTATTAATATTTTCGTCACTTTCGAAAACTTGCCAGTTCTTCAGATTGTCAGGGATAGCTGGCCTATGCCTAATTTCAGCAGTGAAATGATGATTAGGTTCGAAAGGTAATTTACAGGTGCTGGCAAACATGGCCAGATTGTGAGCATGTAAGTTGTGTTTCCTAGGTACTACAACAAGCTTAGTTTCCAAAAAAGTATTAAGAATCTCTATAACTGTTCTTCTATATATCGTAATCTAGGATCCTTAGTCAGATACTTCCCATTGATCTTTTTTATGATTAACTCTGAATCCCCTATGACAGATACCCTAATTGCTCCTAATCTTTTTACAAGTTTAAGTCCAAGCAAAAGAGCTTTATACTCTACCATATAATTGATACATTTAAAATTTAATCTGTAGGCATGGCCTTCAGCATGGTCATTTTCTAAGTTATGCACCCAAATTCCTACTCCAACCCCTAATTTATTGACTGAGCCATCAAATTCTAAATGCCAAAGAATTTCATGGACACAATCAGTGTCAGGGGTGGTGGGAATTTGTTTAGCAGGGGGATTTAGTTTTTTGTTTTCATCTGATTTTTCTTTGTTGTCTGAATCATCATTGGTATTTGAGATTTCCTAAATCTGAACAGTTATTTTTCCTTTTTTTATTTCTTTTGGTTTTGCTACTAAAACTTGTTTATTGTTGGTAGGATTGGTTTCGACATTGTACAAAATGAATGAATCCATATCAGAATGTACTGAGTAAATAGGGAAATTTTGTGGTCTTTCCTAACTACTTACTACATATTTCATTAATGTCTCTTTGTGTAGCTTCTTAGGTTGGCCGAAATAGAGATAGTAGCATAAGACATGTCCAATTGAAGTGATCCTTGAAGCTTAGCACCCCAGGACCCAGATAATAACATTCCATATTTTGGAGGTATATTTGCTACTACTATATCCATTAAGATTGTTTTGGCAGGGTATTGAATTAAAGAAACACACAAGTCTTTTATTAATCCTAAACATCTCACTTGACTTGAATCAAAAGAAAACAGATCCTTATATGGTCTAGTGATGTCAAGATCTAATTTCTCCATTACAAACATGGGCATTAGGTTGTGAGATGCCTCTGAATCAAACATGGCATTGTAAAGGAGTTTATCATGAATATTCAAGCTCACATAGAAGGGAGGAACATTTCCTTCTAAATGTTTCCCATTTACTTCAGAGCCAAGAATTAATTCTGGTTGGTCATCAAAAACATTAACAGAATCTTCAGTCCCAGTGATGTTCAGTGATCTGTTGATTTGACTTCGGTAGGCATCATGTTTGGCTAATTCTGACAATGGAACAACAATATTTAGCTTGCCTACTTCAGTTTCTAGATTGAAAGGTTTTTCTATTTGGGCTTTGGTGTTTCGAACAGTGGGATTCTCTTTGCTTTCTATATTTTCAGTGTTTTTCTCCTTTTCAGGAGTAGGGTTATGATAAAAAGTTTCTCTTAAATCAACTTCCGGGGGTTCTTCCACATTTCCTTTGGAAGGAGGAGGAGTGGAGGAATGCCTATTATTTTTTTGACTGTCAGAAACATTTTCAATTATAGGGTTAGATGGGTTATTATTTGATTTAGACAAAATTTTTACATGTGGAGGGATTGCTTTACTTTTGATAGGTTGTTTTGGAGCTTTCTGTTTGTTTCTTTCAGGAACATCAATTCTTCTACTCCTTAAGTTATACTGCTTATGTACTTCATAGATGGTTGTATCATATCCTTCCCTGAAGTCAAACAATTCTCCTGACTGAGTGTCTTCTTGTGGATCTTCGGAGCTGGAAGCTTCTACATAATTCCCTTGATAAGGGGGTCTAATGTTTTGATTTGGGCCAGTCTATCTAGGGTTCTGGTTTTGGTTTTTTCAGAAATTTGGATTCCTTCCTATGTTGGCTGGCTGACCATCCCAATGAGACTTTCTTTCTATTGTTTCCACTCTATCTCCCAGTCTTTCCATCCCTTTGATTATAGCATCCAGTTTCTATTCAACAGGTGAAGCTTCTTCTTTTAGTGGTATCCTTCTTTCACTTCTAACCTTGGCATGTTTAGACATCAAGTTAGCTTCCACACTGACATCTATACTTTGCATCTCTTCTAAAGTTCTAGGGGCTCTTTCCCTTAGCTAAAAAGCCATATTTGAATCAAATCCATCTGGAAATTTGATTAGGGCCAAATCAAGTGGGGGTCTGAGGTTTTGAGGGATGGCATTGTAAATAGTATTGAACCTAGTGCAGTAATCTTGCACAGTTTCTTGGTTTCCTCTCTTGAGGTTTTCATACTTGGATAAGATCTGCAAAGGAACTTTCTTTTTCTCCCAACGATTCAAGAATTGTGTATAAAGGGTTTCTAGGCTATCTATGATGTTTTCTCTTAGAGCCCTAAACCAGGTTTTGAATTCACCAGTTAGACTCTGAACAAATATTCTCATTCTTACATCATCAATATCAATCTCATATATTTCAAAGTAGTCAGTCATTTTTTTGGTATGTTGCTGAGCTGTGTAGGTACCAATACCATCAAATGGAGTGATTTTACTTTGATAGTCTTGGGGCATGGCACCTAAATTGACTGGTAAAACCAGAGGGGTATACCTGTTTTCCATGGCTGCAGGTAGTGATGGAACAACAACTGGGGTAGGGGTAACAATGGGGATTTGGGTTGTGGATGGAGGGGTAGAAGGAGGGGTTTGTGGTGGAGTAGTTTGGGGTTGAGATGTATGAGGGAAAGGTGAGGAACTTGCGGAAGAAACAGTGATCGTAGAGGAATTAGGTGTTCTTTCAGAAGTAAGCTCAGATTGTATTGAAATTTGCAAATGTTTGTCAATTGAGGAAGTGACAACTTCAAATTGTAATTCTTCAATAAATACTGGGTATGGAACCAAGCGGACCAATTCAGAGTCAAAAAATGTTACAAACAAATAGGTCTCAAATTGCTCATCAAAGGGTCCGTCCTCGAGATAAATCCACCTAACAAAGTAGGATCAGATTGGAGTTCTCAAACACAAGTGGTGCATTTGGATCAGGATTTGACCTAGTGTAACGAGTTCTTTATGAAGCTAGATTTCTTGGTTTTTATTTGATTTCTTTAAGATGCTTCAGGCTTGGATTTAAAACATTCCTAAAGATTTGTTTGATTGAGGAACTAGTTCATGTTCAATTCATAAACTAGACTAGAGATAGACTAAAGCATCATTCATCTACTTATTCTCTTGCAGAGCAAGAGCAGTTCGAAGGATACCTAGCTAACTTCAAGCTCTGTCTGTAGTTTATAAAGTGAACAATAATAACAACAAATTTTCGTTCCTTAGTGGAGTCGCCACTGTGTTATCACTCAAATTTTCCTAGAAGTTGTAAGAAGAGGAAAGGGGTCTAAGGTAACCACAAACCAACTTTTAGATACAAAATTTAGCCAATCTGTATCTAGAGAGGGCTCTCTCTTTAAGGTTTAGCTTTGTTTTGGAAGATATTAGGCTAGTTATGAAAGCTCTGCGGTTTTTATTGGGTTTGGTGGTGAAATTGAATAGCAGAGGGTTGGAACTAAATATTTCAGGCCATTGGACTAATGGAGTCAAAAGAAATGTCTTAACCAGATTAGGTTTCTTAGCAAAGAATGGTTTCACAGAGCAAGATAGCTAAAACAGGGAACAAATGATAACCTGATAGGATGGGATGGACTTAAAAGGGATGAAGGGCAATTAAGAATCCTCCAACAAGTTTTAAGAGAAGAAAACTTGAATGATCACCAATAAAGAGCAATTAATATTTCTTTAATAAATGATCAAAATGAGTAAACTAGAAAACAGGAGCAATTAAGAATTCATTGCTTATGCTAGTTTAGAAGAAAACATCAAGAATAAAAACGATTGAAAACATATTGCACTGAAGCACTTTCTGAATTAAGCTTTTTCGTTTTAGTATTCAGATATCAAACATGATTGAAATATTTAAACAAGAGAACAATAACACATGAGTTATAAAATACTTATTTGTCCGATGTATTGCACATGAATTCTATGAAAAGTCCTTTTTATTAATTCTTCATCTAGCCAACCATGCAATATTTGTCCAACAACACTTTATTCCAAAGTAATCAGTTTTACAACAATGTCTAAGAATCTACCCTTAATACTCTTAATGAGGGAATATTTATACAAAAAACTTTACAATTAAATATCTCATAACAAAGTGAGATATATTCTGAGATGGCTAGCTATGTTACACGAAAATAGAGATAGATGGTCTCGTAGGTAGCAGATAGAAGCAAATTGATGGTTTGTTGTCCTTATTCTTGAGAGTGTGCTGGAGTCAGGTCCTATAATTTGGCATCCTGTTGTCTTTGATGTAATTCTGTGATGGTTGCTCTACTTTTCATCTTCTTACTGATACACTTTATCCTGCTCTGATACTCTTTACTTGATTGATCTCTTTTTATCCTCTTCATCATCATTGACTGTAGTAAATAACCAAAATTTACCTTTTACCAAGGATAAATTACAAAATTTCTAGCATTTCTTCCCACAATTTTGGTTGTGGTATTCTGGTTTTTTTAAGTTTTCTGAGGGTTTCATCAGTTTTGGTGTACTTGAAAAAGGTAGGTTGAATTGGAAATAAGTGCTTTAGTTCATGTTCGACATAGAATAGGTTCTCTAGACTGTCATAGAGAACTCTGCCTGTAGGCAGTGCCTTTGATGCTAATGCACTTGTTGATGAACTTTCCTAGTTTCCTGCATATTGATTCAATTTGTCCACATAATCTATATGCCTCATTAATTTGTCATTAATAACTAAAGGACTAGGCAACCCTTTGCTCTACAAAATATCAAATTTCTCCATAAAAGCATTAATTTCTTTGTGCATGTCATGGCATCTTCTTTCTAAATTTTGCATCAGAGACCTTTTGGTTAGTACCCTTTTGACTTCTAGAATAGTCCTCGTTCTGTCTTCAATGCCTAGTTCTTCAAGCTAGTACTTATTCTTATTATTCAAAAAATTTATGAGCTTGTGGATTCCTCAGGCATATTTCCTAATTCTACTCTTGTCCTTTGAATATCTTCCCGAACCGCCTTTACCAAATCAATCTGCTAAAAAATTATTTGGATTGATGGCCAAACATCATTTATTAACTGAGTTATGTTGGTCCATAGAATCTTCTTAATGTTTTTCAGAGGCTTTTCAAATATAAGATCTTTTTATAATGATTTCATCTTGTTTTCTAATCCTTTAATTTCCCTTTTTTTTTGCACCATTTATCTTTGAGACATCATACCTCTGTTCTAAGGTAACGTATTGTTCTTTTATCTTTTTCAGCTCTGAGACTTGGAGTTTCATCTCTTCCATTGATTTTATTAGCTGCTCTGTACTTAGATTTGAAATCTCTACTAATGTTGCTCATGTTCCTGTACCTACTTCTATGGTTGGTCCTATGACTACCTCAGCTGTGGCTGCTAGAATGTTTGGTGCCAGAGCTTTTCCAAGGGTTGAAGGGACTGTAGTTGAGACTACAGGTATCACATTGGGAGGCTGAGAGGTCGACTCTCCCTGATTGTCTTTCAATGATTTTTCTAGTTCCTGTTCAGTTTCGTTCAGTCTTTTATTAAGTTTTAAGACTAAATCCATTAGTTCTTCTTTAGACCTTTGCTTTATGATCTTAGCAGTCTATGGATGCCTTGAAGGAGGCAACTTTAGCTGCTTTCTTAAGGTAGTTATATCTTCATATTTCTTTTTGATTAAGGCTTTTGCAGCCTTCACATCTTTCGTATCATGACCCAACCCAATGATCAGTTCTTCTAAAGATTTTATTGGATTATATTTAGCCTGTGAGGAGGCTTTCTCCAACTGTAATTGGGTAGTTGTATTATTCAAAGTATTTTCTAGCCCTTGGGCCATCTTGGCCTTACCAACCAATTTAGAATAGATCATTTCCCCTGTTTGTTTATGCAACTCAATTTGGTCCAAGGGATGGATGTCCTTTGCCATGACCTCAAATTGGTTTTGAGGTAATCTTCTACTGATTGAGGTTGTTGCACTTTAGGTTTGAAAAAACTCATTATCATTTTACCTTCTTTACTGTCATAGACTGACATCAATTTGTTTTGATTAGTGGGAGCCATTTTCAAATACTGATTGTAAACCTGAATCCTCAATGGATCATTTTTGGCTTTTATTTCTATAGACTTCTTTTTGATATCTGGAGTGTCCTTTCTTGGTGGCCTAAAATATGATACCTCTGCACTTTGTTGTCAATCCAACTCTTGTCTCTATGAGCTAGTAGATGTCCCACCTACTGGGAAAGTTTGATGACTATCTACACCTTCTTTTCTTTGACTATCAGTAGTCTCTTCAAAAAATTCCTCCCCTGAAAGGGGATTTACCTATGCCTTTTAGCACCACGCTGCTCTGAGGGTCCACTGGTAGGGTAGCTACTTCGTTGTCTCTCCTTTTATTATTTTCCTCATTCAGAGGAGTCTGCAAGATTGGAGGTTCTCCCACATTGCTTTGAGTTAGAGGAGTGTGCATGTGGGCCTATTCCTTAGAAGTTTCAGGTTGTTTATAGATTGTAAATTGCTCTGTGGCTTGAGTGCTGGTCTTTGGCTCCTTTCCCTTGGATGTTCCTGTAAATGGTGTGTTGGTATCCTGTGTGTGCTGCTAAGAGGTTTCAACGGTAGAGGCACTAATCCCTGACCTTTGAGAAGACTCAAATCGTACTTGCCCAAAAGAATCCAGGTCAAGTGTTTTCTCAAGATCCCTCATAACATTTTCTATATTGACCTATTCACTATTAGTTTCTACTAGGGTCCCCTCTGTCCATTCATCCATATTGGCAAATTGTTCAATCTCTGGGATTCTATGGTGTATATATGGTGATAGCTTATTCTTCATTCTTCTATCACATATGAAGCTATGAGGGTCATATGGCATCCGAGCAAAACTCTTGTGTAATTTAAGATGATCTTCTAAAATTATCTCTGCTTGTCTCCATGCTTCCCTAGTGTTGCAGACAAAAGGGCCTAATTGATTCTTGATTCTGAGTTGTGCTTTCTTTTTGGCTTTGCAAAAGTGAACCATGTCTAAATTTATCATTTGTCTGAAATATTCCAATGGAAACAGTCTCATTGGAACATATTTTGGTAACTTGAAAGAGCATAGCTCACACCCATATATCCTAATTTCTGTATGGTTCTTGTATAAATACCAATCACCTATTCTGTACTGCTTGGAGAGCTGAAGGATCCTCTTAATGTCACCACTGATCTTAGGAGGGGAAATCCCTGTCAATAAGGTGGTTGCTGGATGAACAATCTGATCAATCAACTCATTATATGAGTAAGGGGAATCAATGGATTTATGGAAGATGGGACTCCAAAAGATGACAAACCTTGGATTGCCTTTGGTATCAAGTTTCATGACGGTGAAAGGAAATTTTTCTGGCTGATAATACAGCATGAGATGATATATGAATGTGGTATACTTGAAAACTCCCTCATTCTCTAGTCTCAAGAGCTAGTCATGAATCTTATTAGCAATATAGGAGGCATAATCATATTTAATAGCAGGGGTTTGTCCAAGAGTAAAAGTTGACAACAACACTAGAGTTATGTCATCAACAAACTCACTAGTATTGAATCCCATAATTAAATATATCATATCAACAATGAGTCTTCCCATTTCTATGAAAAAAGTTTTGCAGATAAGGAGGTGGGCCCTTAAGCTGATGTTTCTGTAACATGAAAGTCTGACAGAGGCGATTGAGATCTGATTGGGATAATTGAGTTGATTTCTCAAGTAAATATCCAATGGAAATGAGAGTGAGAGCTTGACTGGGTGAAATTGCAACATTTCATTGATGGATTCAAGAGTTATTAGGAAGATGACTGTTTGGCTTGGAGACATAACTGCTTTGTGGTTAGGGTCATAATTGGCCTGGCATTGATGAATTATATCAGGGAAAACATGGGCTGAGGGGAGAAAATACATGGGAATATTAGATTCCCACAGTCCTAGGATATCAGAGCCATTCAGGTAGTTATCTCTACTTTGGCAAAAGACTTTGAGGTGATTTTTATCAGTGGCTAAGTCTTTTATCTGGAAATCCTTATCCACAAGAGGCAGATAGTCTAAATCTTTATGAGGAGCATTTATGGGTGCAACATTCAACGCTACAGGGGTTTCCATTTCTGGTTTTTGTGGATTCAGAAAGGGAATTGAGGTTTTCTTTGTGAAATAGGGAATACAGAGGCTATGGGGGACTTAATTGACGAAAATAATAACTGAATTATTATAAATTTGGGAATTTTCCATCAATTTACAATGGAAACTAGGATTTGCAGGGTTTTCGTCGGGAATTGGATAAATACCTATGTTCGGGGAATGAATAGTGAAATATAGGTACTGGTAGTGTTTAACAGGCTCTGGGCTGTGTCGGCTGCGAGTTTTTTGAGCAGGTTGGCGGCTGAAAACTTCGAATTGTTGACCTTGATGTTCTTTTGCATGGCCGCGCAAGTTTATAGTACAAAGCAGCGAAAATGACTTATTTGTTTTATTTACAAAGTCAAGGGTTGGCTGGGTTTTTTTGGTTTCTGGATAGATGACATCAGCGAGGTGTGATATGACATTTTTGTCACATGCGGGAAGGTCGTAAGCGGTTTCATATCATACCACTTTTGGGGACGGGCGGTAATAAGCCGAGAGCCAACGACTCCATAGATCTTACGGCACATGGCGGAGGCACTCTACAAAACCGCTTTGTGATCACGCACTAACGTGTGGTCATAAAGGGTCACACGATATTGATAATGGCTGTCAGATCTGGAGGACATGATCGAACGGTTGACAGAAGGTGTGATATGAGGGACTTTAATAGGGCGGGCCCAATATGATTAAGGGTTAATTAAATCGTATCGAGAGTGGTCCGATAGGTTAGGGAAGGTCATTAATTAACCATAAGGGTTAATTAATCCCATATTGAGGTGGCGGGGGGATTTATGGGTTGTTAATTAGTTATAGATTAACTAATTAATCCTCGTTGGTACGTATTACGGCTATAATTAACCAAGGGCGGGATATATAGAAATTCGGGGTTTTTCATATTTATATAATATGGGAAAGGGTAAACACTATCAGGGATTTATATAATATAAATTAAAAATTAATATGACAATGAAATGAAAAGTGCTAAGTATAAAACAGTTGATTTGTGTATTTAACCTAGGCTTAAGTGAAAAGGGTTTTTATGAGAAATTATGTAATTTTCCAAAGTAAAATGGGATTTTACTTAGGAAAATTTTTATGAAGGTGAATGAATGATTTATGAATGGTTTTAAGTACTTAGGCTTTTAAATTATTGTGCTGAGGGTTCGGTCCCTCTAGAAGTCAGAGAAACGCTCAGAGCCCCTCCAATTTAGCAAATACCTTAGTACTTAGGGGAAATTAGTGAATAATTAGGGAAAATGAGAAGGGGAGTTAATTATTTTGACTTTGCTTTGCTTGAGATGCTTTCAATGTACTGTATACCTTGGTCTTGTGATGAAAGTGAAAGATTAACACATTTAGAGACATCATTCATCACATATAATTCTGCAACATTATCTACCTACCCTACCTACTTTAACCTAGCATTTTTTCTTCTTTATTAGGGTGCACTTAGACTGGCAAACCCTTATCAAATCTTCCTTTTCTTTTACATGGCAAAACGTATCTAAATCTGCACTTATTACATCCAAGGGCTCAGATTAAACTATTGAGCTCTTTTTATTTACTCTACCTAGCTACATACCTGCCAAGATTACATTGTTTGGTCAGATATTTATTCTCTATTTCTACAACATGAAATTGAAAAATGAATTAGCCATGTTTAAACAATTGGACTATTCATGAATTGTGGAATAAGTGACAAGCTGCACACAATTGTTTATTACACAAAGTGAAAAAGTAGTGGCATTTAGACTTGCACACTTTTCTGGTCTATCTTTTGTTTGCGGTTCATTTTCTTTCATTTTTTGACCATCTTTTATTTCTTTTTACCCTTTGATTTTTTTTTTTAGGGCATACCCTCTTTATATTTTTTAAATTTCTTGTTTTTTTACAAATATGGAAAACCTTTGCAACAAGAAAATGTATGAACATATTACATAGCTCATCAAGTCAATCATAACATATGGCACCTATTGGTATAGGGGCCTAACAGCTGCTCCACAACTTTCTGAGTTTGCTTCTTCTCTGCTTTAGTTGATCTCTCCACTCAGTCTCTGTTGAAATGTGTGCAACAAGAAATGCTTGTTGAGAATGCAACAAGATGATGGAGCTTAGTGGAAAGGAGTCGCCTTCACTAAGTGGGCCCGCAGGCTATTTTTGGCGC
>APFE030842673.1:70850-119114 GCA_000404065.3 Pinus taeda | reverse complement strand
TAATGTGTGAATGCTCTTGATGTTTTATTGTTATTGATGTTGCTATATTGATGATCAACGTAGAGGATCTTATGTATTATGTATGTTTTCCGCAATAGTACATGATCAGGATAATCTCCATTGAATATGTGTTAAATTATTCAAAATTTCTACAAAATGGCTCCAAAATATCTTAATATTTATTTTCATTAAATATTTATAAAATGAATCTTTAAAAGGAAAAACCATCTCTTATGGATATATTAAAACTTTTAAAGACATAAATATTTCCAGGTCAAGGTTGCAATAAAAGTTGTCATATTTGAAAATATTAATTTGATGTAATTTTATTATAATTTTTGTTCTCATGTCATGTAAAAATCTCATTAAATATATTATTATTATTATTTTGTAAGCTACAGAAGGATCTATTCTATTATAGGCAATTTAAAAAAAATATGTACATGCAGAAGGAGATCTCAACCCGCCCCGAGGGGAAACCAAGTATGTTGATCCTTATCAGTCTGGGGACAACATCCAAAAACTTATATACATGCACTACCAGGTCCACAATAAGTAACTTACTGCACTTAATTATGGCATTATGATTCTACCTACATTCAACAATATAATTCTGATTCATACATCCTTGTGACTGTTTAAGAACATTTTAAAAAAAACAAGTTCTCTTAACAATTGACAGAAGGATTCAATAGAAAACAAAAAATACGGACTCATTCTACCATGACCTTCGTCTTGATTCCCTCCTTGCATTGCCCGTTAATTATCTTCTTCAGCATCGTTTGAATTCCCTCGAACCCGGTATCCTGCATCTGGATAGCAGCCTGAATATTTTTCATCTCCCTTCTTAGATTTGGGACTCCTTGAGCCATTTCAGTCATCTCTACTGCTACCTATTCCATGGCTTTTGCTATTAGCGTTTTCACTACCCAGTAGACATGCAATTCTTGTTTATACAAAGATAAACAACCCCTTGTGTTTCCTGGGTCAGGTAATAGGATGCACTAGTCCTCCATTTCAGGGTCAGAGGCTTCTTGCAACACATCATTCTCCAACTCCTAGATAATTATTCTGGTTTCCTCATTCGTCCCTTCATTATACGTCTTTTCCACGTCCTGAGCCATCTACTCAGTTGTTCTGTGTTCTCGTTTCTGGCGAGTTGGTTGTTGCAACTCGGCTTCACTATCATCATCTTGCCAGCTTCTTCCCCGGCCCCTGCGACCTCTACCTTTGCTTCTACGGGAGGGTCTTCCTCTGTTGGTTCTCCGACTGCCTTGCCCTACCTCAACCATCGCTTTTCCCCTCTAATCTCTCTGCAACCTTCCATTACTCCCTCATCTCGACCTTCTTCTTCTATCGACTATTCCTTCTCCTGATTATTCGCCCTTCCCTCTCTTCCACTAGTTGGCAGATGGTTTTTAGCTTCCTGGGGATGACCCCGCACCTCAGTTCTTAGCCTATATTGCTCCTTATCATTCTTAGCTTCCTTCTTATCTTTGTCCTAGCCCAATTGTCTCCCTTTCTCCTCTATATTTTCTCCTACCCTTCTCCTTCTCTCCGCCATTGTCTCCTGCCCTTTCCCGCATCTCATACCCTGTTTATTTTTACTCTTATTCCCCGTCCTCACTGCTTTTCTCATTCCCTGGTTAGCTTCAGCTTTGCGATTGCCAGTGCCTAAATAATTACCTCTACCTGTCCTACACTTCTCCATCCCACCTTCTCCAACATTCTCCCCTGCTCTCGCTATTATTCCTTCTCCTCCACGCCTCGGTTTTCGACCACTTCTGCATGCCGGCTCTACATACCTAGGGTTGATTAATTTAGGGGGTGGCTTGGGCTTCCACGTCCTGCTTGCCATCATTTCTTCGCATTGTGTCCTTTCCTTCGCCCCGGTTGAACGTTGATCAAGGTCATGTTGTGTCATCATTGTCCTGTTTTATGATTTGATTTAAATTTTCCCATCTTGTTCTTGCCAAGTGGTTTGACCAGATGCTATCCACTTTCCCGTTGGGCTCATTACATCCCCAGTTGGTAAGGTAATCCATTTCTTCATTACCTTCCTGCCTAACATGGTGGGTGATCTTATAATCTATTAGCTTCATGATTTCTGCCAGGTCCTAGATTAGACCCGCCGTCCTCTAGCTCTTTGCTACCTTGTCCTATTCCTTTCCATTATTTAATTTTCTAATGGTCTCTAAGACTAGATTGGAGTCACCTTCTATTTCTAGCTTCCTATATCCATTTCTTATCGCAACTCTGATTCCTTGATAGGCAGCCATGAATTCCAGTTCATTGTTACTCATTATCCCTCCCATGTCTGCATGTATCCACCTAGTTAGACCTTGGTTATCTCTGAAGATTCCTCCGAATCCTGCTGGCCCTCGGTTACCTTTGGAAGCCCCGTCAAAGTTTAATTTGATGAAGCCCTCCTAAGGATGAGTAAACACAGTAGGACTTTGATTCGGCATGCTCTGAGCTTTTTGCTTCTGTGGGTACACCATTCCTTGTTCTAGGTTTAGCTTAATTAAGATTTGATTTTCCTCCGAAGTAGTTTTCCAGTCCTCCTGGTCCCAAACTTTTGATAGGATTGTTTCCCTTATAAGACTTTGAGTTCTTTTCCATACCTGCTCTGGGGGGTCGCTTTTATTTTGAAATACTCTTCTGTTTCTCTCTTTCTAGATATGCCATATGTTGAAGCCTGCTACTAAATTCCAGGCTCTCCTCACTACTGGGCTTTGAAATTGGCCTTTCCCCCATTGAAAAATAGTTTGTTTTATGCTCTGAGGGTCTCGGCTTGTCTTTCCGAAGAGGATTCTTGTTTCTTCCCATTGTTGCTGAGCTACTGGGCATGAGTTTAAGATGTGCTCTTGGGTTTCTAAATCTTGTTCACATAAGCTGCATCTGGGTGGTCCTAGGAACCCTCTTTTCTGAATTTGATCCTAGGTTAGTATGCGTCCTCTTCCCACTAGCCAGGCAAACATTGTAACCTTTGGCCACCATCTATTCCTCCATAGTTGTTTCCAGTCTTGTAGCTGTTCTTCTTGCTCTTGTTTGGTCTTTAATAAGTATGCCTCCTTAACCGTAAAGGTGCCCCTTGAAGATCTTCCCCATCTAAGAATGTCCGGCTCTGTTCTAGTTTTAATTCTTCTTGAGTCCATCTCTTTGCCTAGCTTCTCTTTGAGAGCCTCATTAATGTTATTGTCCCATTCCTCTGGTTCCTTCCATTCTCTCCAAGTTTCATTATCTCTTCCTTCCCTCCAATAGTCGCTTACATAGTTTAGACCTTTGGCTTTGGCTTCCCTACATGTGATTAACATGTCCTGAATTCCCACCATTCTTCCCCGCTGCTGCTAGGCCTCCTCCCAGAATTTAGCTATCCTTCCATTTTTTATTTCCAAAAAACCATAATTATTTATGATATCCCTATTTTGACTTGCCAAATCCCATATAGTGGATCCTTTTGGCATCTCCTCCTTCCTAAAAATCTCTCAGCAGTTGCAGGCATGTTGTATTTTTGAGTCCATATTTTTTCCATAAATCATCGCCTCCTTGCATCCAGTGCCACCACAACTTTGCTCCAAGGATCTGGTTTAGTGTAATAGGATCTCTAAGACCAAGTCCCCCTTTCCCTTTTGTTGTTATTAAATTGTGCCAGGAAGATAGGGTCCATTTCTTCTGTTGTTTCGATCATCCCCATAAAATGTTTCTAAAAATATCAACCATTTTATTACGTACCCCCTTGGGAACAGCCATTACCGATAGTAGATAAATCGGGATCGATTGGAGGACTGATTTTAGGAGCACAAGTCTTGCTGATATATTCAGAGACCTGAAAGCCCAGTTGGCTAATCTATTCTTAAGTTTCTCTAGGGTAGGCTTCCAGTTAGCTATTCTCAGAGGATTAACAGCTAGTAGCGTGTCCAAGTATTTTGTGGGGAATTCTCCCCTTCTGAATCCCAAAGTCCTTATCAGGTGCCCTTTAACCGATTCAAGGGCATTGAAGATGAAGGTGTTTGATTTGTCCTTGTTGACTTCAGTTCCTGAGGCTTCCATAAATACCTCTAGTATCCCTTTTACCCTTTTAACTTCTCTCAGGAAAGTAGTACGAAAAAACATGATATCATCCACGAATTGTTGATGCGTTACAGGGAGATTGTTGCCCCATGGTCTTAGAATTTTTATTTTCCTCTCTCTCAACTCTTTTTTGAAGTATCTTCCCAACCCTTTAGTTGCTATGATGAATAGAAATGGCGATATGGGGTCACCTTGGCATAATCCTCTTGTGGCATTAAAATTCGAAGTTGGAGTCCCATTCAAAAGGATAGAATAATTTGGTGTAGAAATCATGCTACGTATCCAACTCACCCATCTGTTGCAAAACCCAAAAGCCTGTAGAATTGACTCTAGATAGTTCCAATTTAGGCGATCATAGGATTTTGGGAGATCCAGTTTTATCATAATTCCTGGTTCCTTTTTGTTTCAGGGTGTGAGTAACTTCTTGGGATACTACCAAACCATCTAAGGTCTGTCTCCCTTCCACAAACCCTGTTTTTTCACGGGAGATTATACTAGAAAGGATTGGCTTTAATCTTTTGACCATTAAAGAGGCTATGATCTTATATATTACATTACAAAGCGCAATTGGGCAGAAACCCTGAGTTGTTTCTGAATGAGCAGTTTTAGGAATAAGAGTTAAAAGGGTAGAGTTTAGGCCTGGCCATACCTTTTGGTGTTTGTGCGATTCCTCCACCACTTCCAGTATTTCTCCTCCCAGGAACTGCTAGCTTGTTTGGTAGAATTCTGCTGTAAATCCATCTAGCCCTGGGGCTTTGTTTCTTTTCATGCCTTCACAATTTCCTCCACTTCTTCCAAAGTTGTTGCCCTCATCAATGCTAAGTTTTGATCCCTGGTAACCAGCTCTGGGATCTCATTACTTATTCTTCTTATCCCCTCTGTTCTATTCCTTTGAGGTTCAGTGAGCAGTTCCTTGAAGTGTCCTACCAGTTCTTGTTCCAATTCTTCGTGTTGGATTATGCGTTGCCCCCCTCAGTTTGAATTGAAAAAATCCTATTCTTTGTCTTCGCTGGATCATGGCTTAATGAAAAAACTTTGTGTTTCTCTATTCTTCTCTGAGCCAATTTATCCGGGACGTTTTCCTCTATAATATTTCTTCTTGTTTTCTACGCTCCTCAAGTTGGCCTATTACTATTCCCTCTTCTTTGCTTCCCTCTTCGTTCCTGCCTTCCAATATATTCTTCTGTTGTAGCTTGCTCATTTTTTGTTCTAAACGTTGTTGTTCTTTGAATATATCTCTGAATTCCTCTTTATTCCATTTTATTATTTTCCTCCTGAGTTCCTTCAATTTGAGTTAGAAAGTTTGCATCTTACTTCGCCCATTTTGTTGGCTTGTAGTACACCATTCTTCTACCTTTGACATAAACTGTTGGTTCCTGAGCCAAAAAGCTTCAATCCTAAAGGGTCAAATTTTAGGACTCTATTTTAGATTGATTTATAACTTAACTGGACAGTGGTCTGAGCCTGTTACAGGGATAATCATAGCCTCAATATAAACATCTCTATTCATGATTTGTTCCTAGACTAGAAATCTATCCAATCTCGATACTATTTGGTTTGATCCGCCTCTAAAATTATTCCATGTGTGGGTACCATTTATTTTTTGGACATCCACCATTCTCTGTTCCGCTATCATGTCTCTGAATGCTTCTATATCCGGGTCTATTCTTCTTAATCCTCCTCTCTTTTCTACTAAGGTCGTGATCATATTGAAATCGCCACCTATAATCCATGGCATCTCTTGGTAGAGTCTTCTTGCTATTTTTATATTCTGTAGGAAACCTTTGCGTTCATTTGGTAAGTGTGGTCGATAAACTCTTGAGAGGGCAACCCACTTAGAGGATCCTATCAGTCTAAACATACCTGAGAGGATTCAGGGGAAACTTATCCAATTTGTAATCTGGACTTCCACTAGGTTCCAAAGAATTGCCAATCCTCCTGCACTGCCTACCGCATCTTGCCCCATTACCTCATACTGAGTGTTACCCCTGCTTATTATTTCCTCTAATTTTTCCATGCTAATCTTTGTTTATTAAACTATCATTATACTAGGTTTGTCTTTTTCAGTCTATCTCTCAAGTATCTCTACTTCCCCCTACTGTTAAGGCCTCTAATGTTCCATCTTGTAATTATCATCTTAATGATTTTGGGGTTTGTTAAAATACCTCAGATAGAGGTATGACTCTTCCTGAATTTACAAGCATTTCTCTGACCTCTTGTATTGTCGCTCATCCTGCATCGGCCTCTTTTCCTTCCTCCTTTTCCAGAGCTTCCCAATCCTAAGTTTTGCTCCCCTTGCATTCTTGTCTGTTCCATATTGTTTACTGCCAATCCCCCTGTCTTTTCCTTATATTTTTGGAATTCTTCTTTGTATCTTTGTTTCTGCTCCTCAGGAATAAATCTCTCATCTAAATACCTCCATTCATTTAGCAATTTCCTCATTGTACATTCTCTTCTCCTTCTGCATGTCTACTTCCGTTTGGATTTGTTCATTTGCCTGTTCCTCCTTTTCTGCTGCTTCTCCTCGTTCTGTATCCTCTTTTCCTGTTTCCTACTTTCCCGTTCCTTTTGAAATTTCCATTGGTTCCTCCTTGCTAACCTCCTTTCCCGGTCCTGATTCCTCCTCCTTGATTATTTTAAACTTATTTTGCATTTCCAACAATATATTTTCCTTCGGTGGCTGCTATTGGGTTATACTTTTCCTTGATCTCGTTTTGTTTTGTACTTCTTTAAATCCCTCTTCCTCTCTTCCAGGGTCCTCTGTTGCTACTCTTTGCTCATATTTCTTGTCTGTTGGTTCCTCTATCTTGTTTAATGGGCACTGTCTGTAGAGGTGTCCATATTCATGACATCTTCTGCACCGGAACGATATATGTTCATAATCCACTGGTTGTTGCCAAACCTCATCATGATATTCTAATTCGATTAAATTCGGGAGAGGTTCGGTGATGTTCATATACACACATATCCTTGCGTATGACGTATACCTCCCTCTTTTGGTAGATTCAGCAAATTTCACGAATGACCCTATTGCATTCCCTATCCCTTCTAGGATCTCTGAATCCCAGAACTCTATTGCCAGTCTGAAAAGTCTGATCTAGATAGGGGCTGCTAACATTTTCTCCTTGTCTCGGTTGTAGAAATCCTCCTCATGCCAAATAAATAAACCATCATTCTTCATAAAATAAGGACCTCCCTCGAAGACCCTTTCCTTATCCTCTGTGTTGGAGAACATAACTGTGAAAAAACCCTTAGCCCCCAGTTTTAGTTCGACATGTCCCTTCGATTTCCATCTCTATTGTATCCACTTGGACATATCTTTCTCCAATGGCCAAAACCCTACAAACTTACATATTAAGGCGTAATCCCTCATGTAGCTTCTATACTCTTCAAGTCTATTGTTCGGGATTACGAACCTGGGTTTTTTCAAAGCCCTTGGGAGGCATTTCCGTTTAGACCCATTTGCCAATTAGTTCCTTTTGTTGGATTTTCTCTGTTGTTTTCCCTTGGCCCATTCCGCATTCGATCCCTACTCGACTCCCCTGCTATCATATTCTTATAGGAGGGGATCTCTCCCCTCCCCGTGCTTTCTTCCATTAAGCTTCCAGTGCCCACTGCTTCCTGCACTCTCTTTTTTGCTAATGGTTTCGATTCTCCATCTTTGGCAGTCTCTAGGAGGTTTGCACTCACTTCGAGTGGCTTTGTCTCCCTGTCTGCGCTCAAGGAAGGTTGCTCACGCCCTCACTATTTTAGAAACCCTAGCTCCACCATCCTCACCTCTCCCCCACAAAATGTGACTTCAAAAGCTACCCTTCGTCCATTAAATCTATTATTATTATTATTATTATTATAAAATCTGAAATTAATATTAATATTATGAAATTTAATGATTTTGGATTAATATAATATTAACTTTAATATAATTTTAAAATTTGTTATATTATAATATATATTAATATATTAGGATGTATATTAGCTCCAAAAATATATGGGAGGGAAGAACAAAGACCTAGTGTGATAGAGGTGGAGACATAGATAGAGTGACATGGGAGAGAGAAGAGGAGTGAAGAAAGAGAGAAGGAGAGGAGGTAGAGAGAGAGGGAGAGAAGGGTAAGAGAGAGAGAGAGGGAGACACAAATATGGAGAGAAGGAGGGGATGATAGAGTGGAGGATGAAGAGAGGGAGAGAGAGATGAAGTTGGAGGAAAATATAGGGAGGGAAGAAGAAAGACATATATAGAGAGAGATGGAGTGACAAGGGAGAGATAGAGAGAGAGTGTGTATGTTTGGGGGTGAGATAGAAAGACAAATAAGAAGAGATAGAGAGAAGGGGGAGAGCGAATGAGAGAGAGAGAGGAGATAGTGATAAAGTTGGAGGATGAGGGAAGAGAGAGAGAGTGATAGGGGATATACAAAGGGAGATGGGAGAGAAATGGAGAGAGATGAAGGAAGAGAGAGAGCACTTGAGAGAGATAAGGAGAGAGGGAGGGAGAGAGAGAGACGGAGTTAGAGGAGGAGAGAGAGGGAAGTAGGAAGAAAGACATAGAGGGAGAAAGGTGGTGAGAGAGGGAGTGACAAGGGAGATGGAGAGAGAGGGAGAGGGGAGTAGGATGGAAGAGAGATAGAATAGGAGATAGGGAGATAAGGGGAATATATATAGAGAGAGATGGGGATAAGGGGAAGAGGGAGAGAAGATGAGTGAGAGGGAGAGGGAGGGAGATATATATAAATATGGAGAAACAATGTGCATGTTTGTAGGGTGATATAGAGAGACAAAGGGAGGTAGAAATATAGATGGAAGGGGGAGAGAGGGAAGAAGAGAGAAATAGAGAGAGGGAGGGAGGGATGAAGAGATAGATACATACGAAGAGAGAGAGACTGTGTTTTGGGGGTGATATAGAGAGACAAAGAAGGAGATATGGAGGGATATATAGATATAGATGGAGGGGGGAGAGAAAGGGAAGAATATTGTTTACACTAGATGCATTGATTTTAGTGTAGATGTTGGTTTCTAATCCCATTTGATTTCTTGCACTAGATGCATTTATTTCTATGTAGATGCTGATTTCTAATTATATTTGATTGCTTACATTAGATGCATTGATTTAAGTAGAGATATTAATATAATCCTATTTGATTGCATGCATTAGATGCATTGATTTTAGCGTAGATGTTGATTCCTAATCCTATTTGATTACTGGCACTAGATGCATTCATTTCAATGCAGTGTTGATTTTTAATCCTATTTGATTGCTTGCATTAGATGTATTGATTTCAATGTAGATGTTGATTTCTAATCCTATTTGATTGTTTGCATTAGATGCATTGATTTTGGTGTAGGTGTTGATTTTTCATCATATTTGATTGCTTGGATTAGATGCATTGATTTCAGTGAAGATGTTGATTTCTAATTTGATTTAACTAGATGTATGGTGTACATTAATTTCAAGGTAATTATATTAATATTGTGCATTAATTTCAGTGTAAGCACAAAAAATTTATTAACGATGTGCATTGATTTCTATGTTACAGTAGTTCAAAAATAAATAAAATACTTGATTTTTCATTTGAAATAAAATATTCACTTAATTGAAATGTTTGCTTCTTGAAATTGTAAACTATTTGTAATTAGCTACATTCTTATTATTCTCATTTTCTGTGCTTCATATTGGATTGTAAAAACTGCACATATTTTAAAATTGAATAAAACTTATTTCAATCATAAGGAATTGATTTAATACTTGGATAGCTAAGTAAATTTATGAAAGTTGATAACATTCTATAAAAATATATAAATGTTATCATATATTGTTGTTTAAAAGACTCCTTTTAAAATTGAATATAATTGATTTCAATCCCATTTGTGTTGTCTTTATTGAACCTTGAGATAAGGAATTGATTGAAATATACTTAAAAGAGTTGGTCATGCAATGGTATATGGGTGGGTTGCAAAATTTTCCATATATAGATTTTTTTAAATTATAATATGGATGACTTTTGAATTCAAATAAGTTATTTTTAAAATCATTGTAATAACATACATGTTGATTTCACTAAAGGGCACTCTCTACAAGACAATATGAAGCATATTTGTAATTCTTTCCATGCTCAATATTAAATTTATACACGATATATTTAGTTCATTTTAAGTATCAAAGTGACTTGCATCATAGTAAGATTGTACTTATATCATGTTATGATTAAGCTCTTGTAGATGACCTCAAAAGAAATAAATTTGAATAAAACTTATTTGTTATTTACAAGACATCTTTTAAAATTGCATAAAAATTATTTCAATTTCTTTTGTGTTTTTTAATTGAACCTTGAGATGGCCAAGTAAATTTAGGAAATTTCATATTTTATTATATATAAAATAGAGAAATATATATCATTAATTATTTTTTGGCATATTAAATTCCAATGCATATAACTTAAATATCATGTTATGATTATACTCTTGTAGATGACATCAAAAGAAATAAAATTGATTAAAACTTATTTGTTGTTTACCAGACATATTTTAAAATTGAATGTAAAGAATATTTCAATCCTATTTCTGTTTTTTAATTCAACCGCCATATATTCTAGTTCATTTTAAGTATCAAAGTGACTTGCATCATTGTGGTGAAGTAAAATTATCAGTGTGGATACGAACGAATTCCTCTAGCCCGATAATGGGTCTAGCCACAACAGATACATTCTATGGAAGATTTCCTTAGGTTAGAATCAATCAAGAGGGCCTACCTCTTGGTCGCTTATCTTGTTTGATGATGTCCTTGCTTGCTCACTCGAAATATCTCTCGCTTCCTTCTTCAAGCTCCTGAAACAAGTAAACAACAACAAACAACAAACATAATAATGGATAAATTGCAATTCAACCTACTTAACAAGTCAAGAAACATTAAGCCATGAATATGTAATATTACAAAACATGTAAGAAATCAATCGATAATTACATATATTAATATCAAAGAGAGATTACAACCATTCATCTTGACTTTGTAGTCTTCCTTTGACAAGACCAGGTTCCCACACACTTCTTCTAGCATTCCACGATGGCTTTAAACAACAATAGTCTTAAAGCTCTTCCCTTTAGGCTTCACTCCAGACCAAAACACACTTATCCCTTACACAGCTAGATAGCTACAACTAGTAATAGCTTGCTTGTCTACTCCAAACCAAAATAGCATCAATACTCAACCAAAACTCTGCAACTATAACACCCACACTAGTTTGTGCTTGGGAAGAGGGGAGGTTTATATAGGAAATATGGATGGGAGATGGATCCTCTTCTTATGGGAGAAGGACTTATCCCTTGAGGTAGTTCCATCATTATAGGGGAAAGGAGCCCAAATTACCATCCTCGACCCCATTTAGAAAACCATTTACCAGACTTCCGTTATAGAGCTTCTAGAGCTGAAAGCTTCGACTCTAATTTAAAAAAAATTGCATAAGAGGGCTGACATGACTGAAACAAAACTCAGTCGCTCCCATCGGCATGAGTAGTGATAATCTCTGCACATCAGTGTGGGGGAGACAAAGGCCATTAGCGTTGGTCTTATAAACTGGGCAAAATAGAAGTTTTAGGGGAAATGGTGCAAAAGGGAATTTATATGCTCATGAAGAGGGACATAATGGGAGTTTCTTCATGAAGGAAAAGCATGTAGGGTTCACTATAGAGGTCCTCCAGGATCAAGGAACGGGGAGTATAGGGACAATGACAAAATGTTGTGTAACAATCATAACTTGAGATTTACTTTTTTTCTTAGTCAATGAAACTAGAAATCAAAATTGTTATATTTTTTAATAAAAGGTAATACTATATAGAAAATTTTATAAACTAGCGAAATAATTTTAATAGATCTATAAACTTAAAAAATTAATGAACATCCATAAATGAGATTAATAAAAATCCATAAACTAAAATAATCAACATCCATAATCTGAAATAATGTTCATGTACATCCATAAATCGCCAATGTATGAAAATATATGAAGTCTGTATCACATGTGAATGTGTAGGGTATGAAATAAGCATGAAAATATACAAACTATCCACTCTAAGTACCACCAAAACTCCTATGTGAGTTTTGTTGTGCAAATTAAATGTCCATTATCTAATACTGCAATATAACATATTCAAATTCAAAATAATTAGATCTTATTTGAACAAAATAAATAATATGGAAATAAATTATTTTGAACCACATTTTAAATTACATATATGAATCTACTAACCTCACTCGAATCCAAAAACAAGTCATATAAGATGGTAAACTAATGAATATGGGGTTTGGTTCTCCCATGCCTAAGGCTCAAATATTGGGTCCTGCATCGATGGACCAACATCGTCAATGCCTTTACCTGACATCCCACTCATGCATCCACATAACTGCAACATCGACAACACTCTGCATATGGTTTTGTGGACATAATGGAAAGGACAAATTATAATAATTAATTAGCATGTAAATTAAAAACATAGAATGTTGAAATCTTAGGAATAAAGAACTTTAACTCAAATACTAGTCCATGTGGTTGTACATAGTGACTCTCCTCCATAAGAGTGTTATGAGGTGCAGGAGAATCCATGGAAACATGCACTAGTGGAGGATTGCTTGGTTGATCAAATACCCCTTTGGATGACCTCATAAGCTCATCCATGTAGATGGGTTGTGTCTACATGTTAACATGAACTTATTAATATAAAATCCATCTAATATGAACTAAATTAATATAAATAATTATGCATAAATTGACGATAAAATATAAAAGTTTCATATATATATGTAGCTAGTCTATGTCACGCAGATCGTGCACCCTCCAAGTGTCACAGATGACATCACGACACATACATGCATATGAAAAATGTTTGTTAATGGGTAGACTCATGAGAAATGAATTGTCATATAAAGGAATTGGTGGGTCATGAGGCAATTGTGGTCATCTACTCATCTCTCCATGCAATGGGACATGCGTATTGTCCAATGTTGTCTGCATGATAGATGCAATGGTATTCTTTGTTGGGTTGTGTTATATTCTTTCCACGACTAGCCCACCTAGTTAACCGGGGGGTTAGAGGGGGGTTGGAGCCCCCCCTTCGTTGCGCCAATTGTGTATTGGGGGGGTCATAGGGGGTTTGAGGGGTGCAGGTAACCCTACTCTATGGGGTTCGGGGTAGCGGCCCATAAAATTTTGGTTTTGGAACCTATGTTAGGTTGGGAGGACCCACCTATGGTTTTGTGCATGATTTTCGCACATGTTTTTGGGTGCGATGGTTTTCGGTCCATGGCTTTGGATGCAATGGTGGTTTTCAGTCCATGGCTTTGGATGTGATGGTTCTCGGTCCATGGTATTGGATGCTTTGACATGTATAAATATGTATTATAACATTGAAAGGAACATAATGAAAAATCAAGTTGGTAGTCCCAGTTTTGGAATCCAAGGGAAAATCTCTATGTATATGTGTTTTATGTGTTATGCTCTCACATTGTTTATTTTCTGTGTTTTAGAATTCATATGCAGGTAATTTATGTACGGGGTTAAAACCTACATTTGGTATTATAGTTGTTTTGGCTTCAAGGGGATGCCTTTGTTGCTGAGGGGTTTTGTTTGGGCCTGTGGTAGACCCTGTTCAGTGGGAGATCTGCGAGATCGATTCTGGTGGTGAAAGAAGATGGCGAGCAGTGGAAAGATAGAGATCGAGATATTTAATGGTTAGAGTTTTGAGTTGTGGAAAGTCAAGATGGAGGATCTATTAGTGGATCATGGTAGATCCAGGTACTAAACCAATAGGAGTGTCCGATGAAGAATGGAAGAAGTTGGATTGGAAGGCAAAAAGCACAATAAGATTATGTGTCTCAGATTCAGTATTTCTAAATGTATCAGGGGAAGCTATGGTGAAGGCTTTGTGGGACAAGTTAGTGACTTTGTACCAATCTATGTCTCTAGTGAATAAACTGTTCTTGCGGAAAAAGCTATATAACTTGAGGATGAAAGAGGGAGACTCGGTGATAGAGCATCTGAATGCATTTAATACTGTGGTAAGTCTGTTAGCATCTGTTGATATTAAAATTTAAGATGAAGATAAGTGCATTAATTTGTTGTGTTCTCTACCAGATTCATGGGATAGTCTAGTTATTGCAATAGGTAGCAATGCAACTGCCTTGCAATTTGATGAAACAGTCTCATCCTTGTTGACGGAGGAGATGAGACGGAAAAATATGGAGAGCCAGAATGGTGATGCCTTGTCTGTATGAGGACGGTCCCAGAATAGAAACAAAAATAAGTCATCGAGTGGGAGATCTAAATCTAGAGCGAGATCTAAATCTCTAGGAAAACCTATAAAGGTGGTGTGCTGGAAATGTGGAAAGGAAGGGCACTACAAAATGGATTGTAAATATAAAGCTCCTAATAAAGGAAATGGATCTGATGATGCTCCTTCTGTAGAGGCAAAAACCACCTCAGATGAAGGTGAGGATGTGTACTTGGCTTTTTCAAGTAGATATGTAGATCATGAGGCATAGTTGATTAAATCAGAAGCATCCTTTCACTTCACTCCCCATACATAGTGGTTCTGCGAGTATGAGAAATACAATGGTGGTGATGTCTTCTTAGGGGATGATAGGAAGGCTAGAATCATTGGTCGTGGAAAAGTAAAGTTGAAGTTGGAAGGTGGAAGGGTTAGAACACTTCTGGGTGTTCTGTATATTCCTGCATTAGCCAGAAATCTAATTTCTGTAAGCAAGTTGGATGATGCAGGTGTAAAAATAGTGTTTGAGAAGGCTACCTACAAGATGGTTCGGGGAGCACTGGAATTGATGCAGGGAGTTCGGGTTGGAACTCTATACAAGCTGCAAGGTAGCACGGTTGTTGATGGGTGCAACAGTTTTGTGGTTCCTGAAAGTGGAGCAGAAAATATAGTGGTCTCTGGAGAGAAGACCATGTTGTGGCATCAAAGGCTTGGACATATTGGAGAGAAGGGCCTTCGAATACTTCATGGTAAAGGTATGGTAGAAGGTATGAGTAATAGCTCTCTGGATTTTGATTTCTGTGAAATTGTGTATATGCGAAGTAGAATCAGGTGAGTTTCCCCTTTGGTGGTAAGAGGGCGAAACATATATTAGAGCTTATGCATAGTGACGTGTCTGGACCTGTGAAGGTTTCATCACTGGGTAAGTCTATGTACTATGTATCATTTATAAATGACTTCTCAAGGAATACATGGATATATTTCCTTAAGAAGAAATCTGAAGTCTTTGATAGGTTTAAAGAATTCAGGGCTCTGGTGGAAAACCATATAGAGAAGAAGATAAAGGTGCTGAGGACAGATAACGGTGGAGATTTTTGCAGTAAGGAATTTTAAGAATTCTATAAGAAGTGTGGTATAGCACGATAGAAGACTACTCCATATACACCTCAGCAAAATGGATTGCAGAAATAATGAACAAGACGTTGATGGAAAGGGAAAGAAGCATGCTCAGTGGTGCCAAGTTAGGACAGGAATTCAAGGCAGAAGTGGCGAAGATAGCATGTTACCTGGTCAACAGATCACCTTCATCAACGTTGGAGGATAAAACTCCACAAGAGGTATGGACTAGTAAGAAACCCTCTCTTTCACATCTGAGGGTATTTGGATGTGATGCATATGTACATGTTCTAAAGGAGAAATGAACCAAGTTGGGTAGTAAATCTGAAAAGTGCATCTTTATTGGGTATAAGGATGGTTTAAAGGGTTATAAGCTTTGGAACCCAGTAATAAGGAAGGTTATGTACAACCGAGATGTGGTGTTCAGAGAGGTGAAAGATGTTATTAAACATGAAGCTCAACCAAAGGAACATGAGAAGATAGAGTTTGAGCTAGAGGAAGAATCAGACTCTATAGCAGAGGAGGAATCAGAAGATGAAGAGCCAAAAACTCTAGGTGTGAGAAGATTAGTTTGAGAAAGAAGGCAGCCAAAAAGGTATAGTCCATCTGCTTTCTGTTCAAATTTTGCTTTATCTATTACTGATGATGATCCCAAAACTATGAAGGAAGTAGTAGATTCAAAGGATGGAAAACTCTGGAAAGAGGCCATGGTTGATGAAATGGCATCTTTGCACAAAAATGAGGCTTGGTATCTGATGGAGTTGTCGGCTGGAAGGAAACCCATTGGCAGCAAATGGGTGTTCAAGAAAAAGACAAATGCAGAAGGAAAGGTGGAGAAATACAAAGCTCGGTTGGTAGCAAAAGGTTATTCCCAGGTGCCGGGAATTGATTTTGGTGATATTTTTTCTCCTGTTGCCAAGGTAACTTCTATTAGATTACTTTTATCTATTGTTGCTACTTTTGATTTTGAGGTAGCACAGATGGATGTGAAGACATCATTTCTTCATGGGGATCTGGAAGATGAAATCTACAAGAAGCAACCTAAAGGATTTGTGGTGAAGGGTAAGAAATAACTAGTATGCAAGTTAAAAAAGTCTCTGTAGGGCTTTAAACAGTCACCAAGGATGCAATATCAAAAATTTGATACATTTATATGAGGACTTGGCTTCACCATAAGCAAAGTAGATCACTATCTGTATTTTAAATTAATTGGTGACCATGTTATTTATTTGGTCTTGTATGTGGATTATATGTTGCTGGTTGGAAATGACAAAGAAATTATCCAGGATTTGAAGACCCAATTTTCCTCCAAATTCAACATGAAATATCTTGGTGTTGCAAACTATATTTTGGGCATGGAAATTAAAAGACATCGGACAAAGAGGAAGCTTTGGTTAAACTAGAGGAAGTATGTCGAATCAATATTGCAGAGATTTAATATGCAGGATAGTAAACCAGTGAAGGTTCCTATTCTTGTAGGTTTAAAGTTATCTGCTGAACAGTGTCACAAGACACAAGAAGATGAAGAGGAAATGTCCCATGTTCCATATGGAAGTGTAGTCGGTAGCCTGATGTATGCAATGGTCTATACTAGACCAGACATTGCACATCCAGTGGGAGTATTGAGCAAGTTTATGTCAAAACCTGTAAAGGAGCATTAGACAACAGTGAAGTGGGTTTTCAAGTATTTGTGTGGCACTAGTGATTATGGTTTGTTCTACCAAGGAAGACAATGATAGGATAGAGTGTTGGATATTTGTGGCTTTGTTGATGCAGATTGGGTTGGATATCTGGATTAGAGAACATCTACAAGTGGGTATGTGTTTAACCTATTTGGAGGTTCAGTCAGTTGGATGAGTAAGAAACAATCTATAGTGGCACTATCAACTACAGAGGCAGAATACATGGCAACCACTCATGCAAGCAAGGAAGCAGTTTGGTTGCAAAGATTGTGTTCAAGTATGGAGTTAGTACGAGCAGCTGTAGAGATAGACTGTGATAGCCAAAGTGCAATTTTCTTATCAAAGAACCCTGCATATCATTCAAAGACAAAGCACATTGATTTTTAGTATAACTTTGTGAGGGATATGATAGAAGTAAAAAAGGTGTTTTTGGTAAAGGTGGACACTTTGAAGAATACTGTAGATGCATTGAAAAAATCTATGAGCTCTGAGAAGTTCTCTTGGTGTAGAGAAACAATGGGCATTGCAAGACTGGATAAATGATTAAGCTCTCTTCTGGCTCCCTGTGGAAAGAAAACAACAAGTGGGAGAATGTTGAGTTGTGTTGTATTCTTTCCATGATTAGCCCACATAGTTAACTAGGGGAATAGAGGGGGGGAAGAGCCCCCCCTTCGTTGTGTCGATTATGTAGCAGGGGGATCACACGGGGTTTGAGGGGTGTAGGTAACCCCACTCTATGGGGTCCAAGGCAGCGCCCTGGAAAATTTTGGTTTTGGAACCTATGTTAGGTTGGGCGGACCCACCTATGGATTTGTGGATGATTTTCGACATGTTTTTGGACATGATGGTTTTTGGTTCATGTTATTGGATGCTTCAACATGTATAAATATGTATTATAACATTGAAAGGAACATAATGAAAAATCAAACTAGTAGTCCCGGTTTTGGGATCGAGGGGAAAATATTTGTGTATATGTGTTTTATGTGTTATGCTCTCGCATTGTTTATTTTCTGTGTTTTAGAATTCGTATGCTAGTAATTTTTGTATGGGGTTAAAACCTACATTCTTGGTCTCAGTGCCAAGCTGTGACAACTCCTCTAGCTCTGTTGGAAATAACACACTCTGAGACGGTAGTGGAAATAATATCATAGATGGTGGTACATGCTAAGGGTCCCTATGAGGCCCATCATGATCAAAATTATGTCCCTTGCTGAATCCATAAAACATAGATCCTATGTTGATGTAATCTATCCTCATATGTAACACAAACTCTGCATATATATGCTTTGCAAAGTATAGGGGTACCTAGTCATGGAGGCGAACTGGCCCCAATCTCCAATGAATCGATTATAAACAAAAGGGTTTGCATCAACATTCTTAAAATATTTGAGTGGAATTATACCTTTATGTCTAGCAGGGCACTCCGGAGGGATGTTGAACAACTCCCTATGAACATCGATGTTCTTGGAGGCCTCTTTCACCACTTCCCAAGTATGTAGGCCTCTAGCCTCCTACCTCCTAATCCTCTGTATGGAATGTATGAGGTAGATCCATGGGCCTGATCTTTAGTATGTCTCAATCAACCTATTAATGATATCCAACATCAAAGAAAAACTACTCCTAGTAGGTGACCTAGCAAGGATTTTATTCATCTCTCATGTGATCCATGTATGCTAGGCCATAATATCCTCTAATGTGATACTAGCTATAACATTTTCCCATGAAGGGATCAACACTACACTATGATCCTTAGCTTCACACTTCTGAGGGTCTACAAATCATAAACCTAATTTAACATATATATTTAACAAACTAGAAGCATAATAATTATGATACATTAAATTCAAACACATCAATTGAAGACGATGTAAAAATTAAAGACAATTTCAAAAAATAAACACATAAAGTTTAAAGAGGATTTAAAAATTCACCTGTAGCAGGTGAAGATGGTCCAATATTTATAAGATGATCATCAACAGAGACAAAAACACTACCTCTAACACTCAGACTAGTGTCGAAGCCAAGATCAATGAGTGGAACTCGCACTCTGGTTTAGCGTCGTGATTTATCACGACCCCGACCATGTATAACAAATCCCCCACACTTCGGCGACCTACAGTTGGGGGGTGTAAAGGGTGCATTAAGGATATGGCCCTGCATATTACATATAATTCATATTTAATACATATAACGATCCCCAAAAAAATGTTGACTAGACTATACATATAATACATAATTATTACATATGATACATATAAACTAATCTAAGAAAAAAACATTGACTTAGAAAGAATGTTGACATGAAAACCATTTCTAAACTCAAGTAGAATAATCTAGCTTGAAGTCAAACTTTAGAGTCCATTTTTTTATAATTTATCAACCAAAGTATTGAGTTCCATGTAAACACAATTGAAGGAAGTGACCAAATCTATCTCCTCACTTTTTCCCATTTCTAGAAGATGCATTTTATTCATAAGGCATAAATATATAGATATATATGTAAAAATTTGAAATAAATCTATTTGCAAAACTAATAAACTTTCATGTCAACCAAATACTCCAATAGACTTTAAGTTCTTATAATGTTTGACTTTGATTGGTGACATGTACTAGGTGCAAGCACATGAAGACAATGTTTATGGTACAACACACTACATAATGAAACAATATGGTACAAATTAGAAAATACTCAAAATGCTTTTATGCACTTTAAATGCACTTTCATAATGGATTTAATGTATTTATCAATGATGCACTATTGAAACTTGAACTTATATATATAATATATATATATATTATATAATATATATATATATATATATATATTATATATTATATATATATATATATTATATATAATATATATATATATATATATATTATATATATTAATTTAATTAAATAACATAATCTTTTATTTCTTCACTCTAAAACTAATATTTTATTTAAGTAATTATTTTTTTTTAACTATTTATTATAGAAAATTTTTAATGTAGAAATTGATTTAAATTTAAAATAATAAAATAAAATAAAATTTCTTATTTGATAAATAAAGGTTCACCATGAGCAATCAGATTCACTATGTGAATCTCAAACTCCTAATTTATTTATTTGTTATAGTTTGGTTGTTATCAATTTTGGAGTCTTTTTGGTATATTTTTGGTCAAATTTGTTCAAAATTTAAAATGCATTTTAAATAACAAAAATTCTTTCTTCTTTTTTAAAATTATTTCACTAAATTCCTAATTAAAAACTTTAAAACCTAGAATAATTAGAAAATAAAGTTTTTACCATTCAAAATCAAGAAAAATCATAATAAACATGCTACCATTGTAATTAGAAAAAAATTTAAAACCTAAATTATAGATCTTTTCATGGTTTTTAAGCATTTTCTTAATGGTTTTCTGGTTTTATAGGTTGTTTATGTGGTTTCTTAAGTGGTTTTTTGTGGTTTTCATAATTTTTGTATGGTAAGTTTATTTTTTTTTCCAAATTAATTTATTTAATTTTGCAAGAAAAAATAAATAAGACAAAAATGATAGGAAATCTAACTTGGATTGAGCCTCTAAGAAGTTAGCGGGGTCATTAGGGAGGTTGCTTGGGTTACTCCATGGTTGGATCGCTCAGTTGAGCTTTAATATTTTTGGTCAAGCCCTGCGAGTCTCGGTTGAACTCCTGTTTGCCTCGCATTCTGTGCAAAAATGACTTGCGAATACCATGGCCACACATTTTAATACAAACTAATGGCTTGATCGAGCCTTTCAATCGAGCTCTAAAGCTCAATTGAGTCGTAATGTTCGATTGATCTCTTATTGTTGGGTTAAACAAAAGCTCGATTGAGGGTTTGTTTTTAACCCTTGATTGAACTATTTTTTTGGCACTCAAAGAGTTCGATCGGGAACTTGAAAATGAGTCGATTCAATGCTTGAAGTGGCTCAATCGAACTCTTTTTGTTTACCTAAATGCACCCTCCCTTACCAAAAAGTGTATCCTAGCTCCATTCTTTTACCCCTCTGCACCATGCAATTTGTTGTGGGATGTTTGCAATTGAGAATTTCTTCTTATTCCATGTTCTTCACAGAAATCATCAAACTTAATTGAGGTTAACTCCACATTTTTGTCATTCCTTAGGAATTTTAATTTACAATTAGTTTGGTTTTCAATAAGGGATTTGAAGACTTTAAACTTATCAAATGATTCAAATTTCTCTCTTTAAAAATGAAACCCAAGTCAGCCTGGCGTAATAATCAATTTTAACATAAAATATCGTTCTCCACTCGGGGTTTTAGTTATTGAAGGTCCATATAAGTTTTTATGAACCAACTACAAAGTCATGGCTTATGTGTTTTCCTTAGCCTTGAAGGGTACTCAAATTTGTTTACCAATTTGACAGGATTTGCAAATTGTATTACTTGGCTTTGAAATCTTTGGGAAGTCCCTTACAACTTGCTTTATGTTGAGTTTCACTATACGATGAAATTTTAAGTATCCCAACCTTTTTTACTACAACTCACTCTCATCAATCTTCCCCAAACAACACTTCTCATTTTCCTCATTGAGTATATACAAATTACTTGTAGTTCGCATAGCCTTTGCTACTACCTTCATTGTGTTTTTCGTCTTTATCTCACAACCTTTAGAGTGAAAAGTAACATCATACCCCTGGTCACACATTTGAAGTAGACTCAACAAATTGTGTTTGAGTCCATCCATAAAAACAATGTTCTTAACCTTTCCTCTTTCATTGTCCAAGCTAATTGTGCCCTCGCCCATGATTTTTCTTGGAGAATCATTATCGAAGGTAACACTACCTATCTTATCTTATCCTCTCTTAGTGATAAGAATTTACTCTTATCACTAGTCATATGTTTGGAGCATCCACTGTCCACATACTAATAGTTGACTTGGTTATAAGCATATAAGACAATTCCACATTCTTCTTTCTTTTCAACTTTTTCTTTTTCAATGTTCTGGTTTCTTGCACTTGTTTTGTTTAAGGGCCTGATCTGATTTTTTTGCTCTACATTTAAATTCTTTATGCCAAAAATTGTGATAGTTATAAAATTCAACATAATATATTAAAGGATAAAAAGGAAGGTTGGTTCTTGGAATATTTCTATGAGGATTTATAGATTTTCATCTCTATTCCTTAAGGACTAATGTAGTTATCTTTAAAATATGCTCTATAATGGACAACTTTATGAATAAAAATTGTTCACGCTTAACAATAACCATAAAAACAGATTTTGATACATGGAATTAGATGGCCTTTGAGGGAAAGATCTTCTTATTCTTTGTGATTCTTTGTTGATTTTCTGGATGATGCCTCTGTTGATTTTTGAAGTCACTTTCATGGTTGTTTGAATTTTTGTAAGTTACCTTCCTTTGATGATGTTTACCAATGTTGTTCTCAATTGCCTTGTTTCCATTTTCTCTTCTTTTCTTCCATTGTGGTTGACTGTTGTCATTTTCATGGTTGTTATGTTGTTTGAAGTCTTAAAGATAGATGGTAAGTTATTTTCCTTCAAAATTATTGGTGCTTGTCTCTTCTTCATAATTGAGAACAATTATAATGAGGGGATATCTTTGAACACTCATGATTTCATCCAATTTCTAGGATCCTTTAACAAATCTTAGGTTATTTTCTAATTCTTTTCTAATTGAGAAAAATTCTTCCTCTAACTTCTCAGGTTCCTTCTCTTTCTCTTTCAATTGTTCTGAAAGTGTGTCTTGAATGTTTTTGGCTTCCTCTACCTCCACTTTCAAAAGAATAAGTGGTGATTTAGTTTAAATTCCATCCTTTCCTTTCTCAAATTTCATCAACAACTCTTTTTGCTTCATGTTCCATTTCCTGAGCCTATATATTTTTTCTAAGGAACTGACTAGTTCTCCGTCCATATCTATTATAGTTTATTCTTCATATAATTCATAATCATCTTGCCGCCTCATCTTGGGTTTCTATATCCATGAGCATGAAATCATTTGTCCTCTCTTCATCAAAAGGATGCTCATCCTCGTACTCTAAGGACTTGATATCCTCTTAGGCATAGAAGCTCTTCTTCTTTAAGTTTCTTTGCTTTTTGAATCACCTATACTTATCCTTTTCTTTATTGCCATATTCATTATTTTATTTCTTATGTGGGAATTTAGATGCATAGTGACCAACTTTTCCACAATTGAAAATTTGAAAGGCAACTACTTTTGTATTTGTTTGAACTTCTCTTCAATCTTCAGACATATATGGCTTCTTATTCATTAGATCCATAGCTTGAGTCTTCTTTCTCTTCTTTGGTCTTCTTATTAGCTTCAAAATTTGCTTCCCTTTATGTATATCTACCATTTATGATTTTACTTCTCATTTTATAGGTATTTAATGTTCCATGTAGTTGATCCATTGTTTATGTGTTGAGATCTTGCATCTCCTCAATATCTAATACTTTGGTGTTGAATCTCGTAGGAAGAGATCTTCACACATTTTGAACTACTACGGAATCATTCAAAATTTCATAAATACCTCTTACAGTGTTAACTATTCCATGCACATGAATAAATAATTTAACTACGCACTCATCCTCATTCATTTTCAATGACTCAAATTGTGTTCTATAAACTTGGAGTTTAGCCTTACCTTGCCATTGTCTTCATAGAAATTTTGTAGCTTATCCCATATCTCTTTAGTTGTGTTGTAGTGCATTACTTTAACATATTTATATTTAGGCATTCCACTAAGGATTGGATTAATTGCTTTACATTATAAGAAAACTCGAGTTTGTCATCTCTATCGGCAAATACATATGGATTCCTATAGACATTCAACACCACATCCCAAACATTTACACCAAGGGACATTATGTAATTCCTCATTCTTAGCTTTCAAAACACATAATTTGTTCCAATGAACATAAGAGTCAATAAAACATATTCAATAAGAAAACTGATGCACCAATCACATAAAACTTGAACATAGGATATTTACGTGGACACCCATACAAGAGAAAACCAAAAAACATATTTTGATGATAATGTAAGCACCAAATTCAATTTACATTAGATTTTGTAGGCACCAATCTACAAGAGGCACCAATCCCCTTTTCTTTGCAAGTACCCACTTGTTGGAAGTACCAACTCCCACTAGTTTATATGCACCAACATGTTGGAGGCACCAACCTACTGATATTTATGGGAACAGACTTGAAGGAGAGTCTATTCCCCTCATCTGCAAGAACCAAGTTGCTTAAGCCACTTAGATCCCTCTTTCATTCATTTCAAAATCAGATCTATGGCTCCACAATTTGACATTACTCTTACAACAATCTTTATTTTCATACATCAATTCTAATATGCACTATTTGTTCACATAGCAATTTTACATTTCAACCAATCTAATCCTATTAGCCTTTACACAACCCTAATTTCAAACTTGGAACTCAACTATATAACAAGCAGCACACAACATCTACACCACTCCTTCACTGTGTTTCTCTCTATTTTTCTTGATTTGAACAAACGTGCCTATACATGGGCACTGCAATATTACTCTTCGATTTTCATTTATAGTTTTACTATGTTTATTACCATGGGTATTGATCCATTTTTTTAACCCATGGTATCATGAGTTGACCCGAAGAATTGCCTTCGTTATTCCATGATTAATTTGTATGGGACAACTACATGCTTTCACTTTTTTATTTCTATTGTTGATATTTTCCTTCGACTTCACCCATTTGTTGAATTATATTCTCGTTTTTGTCCCTAATTTATAGTTTTGTATTGAAATGATTTGCATGCTCAAACATTAAATTTTCAAGTCCTCGGAGCTACACAAAGTGCATACACCTGGCCCCATGTATCTTATGGTGAGAACCACAACCTTAATAGGTCTATAGAATATTGGGCATTGAGCATCCCACTTCCCTCTACACACTATTGTGTCTTGATGAATAATGTTTGGTGGACCTAGTCCCCATGAAGATTAACCCTCAACATCCCATGACCTTAGTAGTGACCATATCCATCAAGCATAGTAGATATCAGAGTTTAGAGTTTGGAGGAATGTCTATGCTAATGTGCTAGAGTCTGAGACTAAGGGATTGATGGCTAATAGACCCCAGACACTTATGCTAAGCCCTCTATGACAAGAGGCTATGACCATAGGATTAATCCTTTTAGATATTGGGTATCAAGAAAACCTGCTAATACTCCTAAATAAAAGCTCTGATACCGAAGTCATGAGATGGAACCCACTGCCTCATCACCTACCACAACTTCTAACATGTTGTTTGCTACTTTCACTAAGAACCTACCATATGTCCAATTCCTCACATGTTCCTGCCATGTGTCACTATCCAACAATCTATTTGGTTTGTAAAAAGTGCTAAAATCACCTGCAACATGTCACCCCCATGTTCCACAATGTCCTCTATTTTCCACAACACCCACCATGTCATCATGTTACCATGTGGACGATTGGCCACCCAAAATTTCTAATTAGTCTTGCCTCATTTCATCACCTAATGATGTCCTGTCACTCACATTTCCACCTTGTATCCATGTCATTTTTTCCTCCTATATTTCCACATGTATCATGTTTATGGATCTCAGGTCTTGGTGCTCAAGTTTTTCAATTGTTTTGTCCTCTTGAGCTTTGTTTCTGTTGTTTGAAGGCTAATGGCATCTATATGATCTTAGCCCACAATAACTATCCTATGGCCCTTTAGGACTAGGAGTAGTGAACAAAGGCTTTACCTCCTCATCTCTTTAACATCGATGCTCCCTCAGCTTATTTTTGGTATTGATCCAATGAGGGGTTCACGTGCCACATTCATCTAAGAAACCACTCGTATCACGAGGGAGGGGTGCAACCAATCACTTGTTGCCACATAGTTGGTCGGTAAACCATGATGGTTTGCACCATGAGGGGTAACTCCCCATTAAATTTTAGATAGATTTGACCCCCCTCTTATTCTTGATCTACCCACTTAGCCTGCTCTAACGACACAAAATTTTCTTTTATCACCCATTTTAGTTTGTCCACTTTGAACCCAAATTTCTCATAATTATTTAGGAGTTAGACAAAGTTCCATATACCAATTTAAAGGTCTTAGAAAGGGATAACTAGATGGACACGTTTCATGCCCTTTTGAATAAAGAAACAAGAGGCAAAATTTCTAAAGATAAAATACTCAAATTGATTTCATCCATGAGCAAGTAATGAGAATGGATACTCAGAGTAATAATGACATCAATGACATCATGGATGCTCAAAATTCTTCCCTTGAACTTGACATCAATGGCAACACGTTCTCAATAATATGCCAACATACTCAGCATATAATTTGTTATTTACATCATCAACCTTATATTTTAGTTTTAATACTATTCATCAGTAGATTGAGTATTCGTATTCTAGAATAGTTAACTCTCTTGAAGGTAGACTTATTATTAAGTTATGTAAAAGAATAGGAGTGTTCATCTGTGAGAAAATACCCTATTTCATGTATATCTTATCAGCTAATGTTGCATTAAACCATTACACATTTTTCTTTCATACATTAACAGATGTATTGAGAAACAATCTTATTGTTGGATTATGTAAAATATTAGGAGTTTCCATCCATGAGAAAAGGCCCTAACGCATGCAAGTCCACCAAAATAGACCTACTCAAGTGTTATTTTATCTTTTTTCATATATTGGTAGATGTATTGAGAAACAAGATTACTAATAGGTTATGTAAAAGATTAGAGTGTCTATCCATGAGTAAAGTCCCTAATGCATGCAAGTCCACGAAGCTAGACTTACTCAAGCATCCTTTACCATTCAAGAAATGTGCCTTTACTTTTCAGGAAGCATGCCTTTACTTTTCAAGAAGAGTGAATTTAATTTCAAGAAGTGTGAATAGTTTCTTATAGTTGATCACGTTGTTAGATTAATTTTGTCATATCAACACATGTCATATTGGGCATATGGTATTGATAAGCCATGCTATTGTAATAAGGGATACATTGACGATGTTGGACCTGCCAACATGTAAGGGGATCTCCCCGTTAAGAAGTCCTAGTTAGACCTCAGACCGTTTTGTGTAGGAGTCCCAGCAATGGGTCATACGGTAATCCCTTGGCCACAATTTTTCATAGAGGCAAGTAAGATAACTCTATTGGTAGCAAGGGTGTGACAACTACAGTGAGCCAAGGAAGGTGCATGAGAGGTTCTAATACACGGGAGTTGAGATGAGTGTGCGCCTTGGAAACCTGTGATAACATGAATTTAAGAAGGGAACACACGAGTGAAGATGCATCACAACATGGAAAGCAAGTTAGCAAGCAATCCAAAGTGATGGTTAAACTAACATCACATTTCAGAAAGATTCATACATACATACGCAGATAGCTATGCATGCATGTGTAAGCAAACCAATACATATATCATTTAGAATAAACTAGATAGAATACAATACAATAAAACAAATGCATGAAACGTGTTGGATCTTGTTATATTAAGAAGTGTCAGTTTCAGTGATACAATACATCCATGTCCAACTACTAGTTCCGATAGTGGAACATTACAACCATAATCGCCTACTCCTCCAAAGAGATGTACTAGCTCTACACAGTGGAGAAGCCAAGGATCGTTACAATACTGTCCAAGCTTTCTCCAAGATAGTCTTATCAGAAGCTTGGCTGACCAAAATCCTTTACAATGAGTTATAAGGTTCTATTTATAGAAAAGGGTGGGGTGACCCTTGACATTCCCCTTTGTGACAGTTCATCTACCCTCATGAATCTTCATCTACTATATGGTTGTTACATCCAACTATCTACACTTAAAATCCCACTTGACAAGATGTTACATTACAATGCACATGTGCCCATGTGAGACAAAATGTCTTGAGCAAGCCATGCAAGACATCGCTGACACTCGGTCTGTTGTGGTGAGACCAATATTTGACATGCTTGTGATGGTGAAGGTGGTGAGTTTATGCCAAGCTTGGTCATCCATGATAGTATGCATGTGCTCCATGGTGATGTCTTGCTAAAGCGAACTCTTTCCTCCATTGCATTCGGGTGCACTGGTGAGGCTCCTCCATCCAAATCGTCTGCTAACATGTCCATGGTCTTCTTGGGTTAGGTCAAACCAGCAACACACTGATGCATAGTGTCTGTGTTGATCTTCCAATGTATGCTGGTGGTCATGTGCATCAACTGTCAACTACATGTTTAGCTCGAGTAGGACTTGCTTCTTGTTTTTGCCTCAGTGAGTGTGCTAAAAGGGTGGGATTGCATGTGTGCACAATATGATGTGCATGTTATTGAATTCCCTTGCATGCGATCAACAACACTACTCACAATGTATGCTCCATGCCAGCTCTTGAGATGGCTCTTTAACTTGTACGGGCGCAGTTTCATCAGTGAATGCATGTTGCGCCTGTTGCTCTACCTGTTCTTTTGCAACTTATTCTCTTGTCTATGTAGCTCTTGTTCTTCCTTGAGTTGTGGTTTGAGCACATGCAACTCCTTCTCTATTCTATTCTCTACCTTCACGTGATCTCATGTCGCACCATCATTTCATAGCCCGAGTCTCCAAAGTTTCTTTCACCACAAGTGGATTTGCTTGAACTTGCAACATTGTTACGCATTTATGTTTTCAACAACCTTCCTCTTGCATTCGTTGCATTCGATATGCTACCTTGAGCTATTGTTCATGATGCTGCTCGGTGTGATGTTGCTGCTATCATAAATTGATGTCCTTGTCTACGAACAACTTGATGTCTTCATGGGTAGGCAAGTCCATAGACACTTGATCGACTGCATCCCCAAGTGTGCTTTGAATGGTGTCTTCGACTCTACTCTCTTGGAAACCATTATACCTGTACTACTGAGAGGTACATGAACACCTGCAATACATGGAGACATGGAAAGCAATCTATCATTCAAAAACCAAAATGAACTTGAGAATTGACTTGTAACATACTTGTGTGACTGATCATGAAGGTTGTGAAATTTCCACTGACAGGTCAGAAGACTGACTACTAAGACTGTGCAAGGCATAGTCTAGGCTACTAGGAGGCAAACTAACTGGAGGAAATACACAATGCACAGTCCATTCTGGCTCTTGACTATTGGAATTGTGTAATGCACAATCTGAGTTGGCAATGGTTGTAGGCGGAGTGACTCCATTCCACAGTTTTCTGGGCCAACAGTCACTATCCCTCAAAATTGCGCAATGCAAGACTAGAGGACAGTCACTGGGAATAAATGCACATTTCCTGAGAGGAAGATAGAACCTTCACTCTCAGGATTGCGCAATGCTATCTTGGTGAGGTAGAGTCCAGGCCAAGGTTTCCCAGACTCGCCGACATGCAACTAAAAGCAAATGTGAAAGCGAATGCATGGCGATACTGAGTGTAAGCATAAGTTAATGATCATGCATGCAAATGGTGAATGACAGATTCAGGAAATGGAACAACATGCATGTGGGTGAGGCGAGTCACAAAATTGGTGACCGTTCGTGAAAAAGAGTTTCATGCATGCGACAGCAGTGAAATGTTAACGAAAACTAAAACGGTGCTAGTAAACACTAGTATGTATCAAAACAAAATAAAACGCTCACTGAATTCAAGAAAACAACATTCATACAAAGTGAAACACAAAAAGCAGCAGAAATGCAACACAAGACATTCAAAGCAGGCTTTACCAAAAAAACTGAGTTGAATGTGCCGACGGCTCCTAGATGTGGTGTGGGATGTTAGAACTACACGGTTGATGTTAGGAATGAGCTTTGTAGTGTCCAATTCATGAGTGTTGATAAAATTGAAGTTGTGACATGCATGCCACAAATCTAGGTAGAGCGACACTTTGTGGGAGGTTTCCGAGATGATCCTTGCATGCAACCTCCATCTGCTAAAAGTAGATCCATGAATCAAGGGACAAGTTTTCATGTTGCCTTGGGAGAAGCAACCCATGCATGAAAACCATTTTTTCTCAGTCCCAGAGGGAACCAGTCAACTCAACCGCACATGCACCAGGCTATTCAATTGTTGGGAGAAAATGTGAATTTTTGGAAGGGAGATGGGCTAGCTACCCAGGAGGTTTGCACAATTTCTAGGTAGAGAAGATGATTCTTGCCCAGGATTGTGCAATTCCTGGGCTGAGTAGCCTTGCTGGGAGGAATTATGCAATTTTATAGATGAGGCCTGACTGGCAGAATTGTGCAATTATGGAGCCTAGCACATTGCCAAACTGAATTGTGCAATTTCTGGAGGGAATGTTGGTTTCCCTCTAGAATTGCATAATTCATTGAGGGAGCTACTCAATCTGTAGCTAGACCAAGTCTAGACAAACAACCTATGAGGGGGATGGATCAAGCTCTGATAGATAGGCTGCCTTTCTGCAAGAAAAACACTGAATCATGTGTACTTGACAAAGCAAGACATGCTATCATGAAAGGTTGGTAGGGAGGCTCCAAAACCAAGCCAAGGAAAAATTTTGGAGGGTGGTTATAGCCACTACAACAATTGGTGACACACTAGTAGAACTCCAACACTTTGAATGGACCTTGCTCATGAAAAGTAAGTCTAACACCTCCAGAAGTATTGTTAAGTTCTTAGTTTGTCTTGGTTTCCATACTTTCTTGATTGTAAGATGTAGCATCTCTCGAGATCTTGGTAGATTGACACACATTCTAGGCCAATTCAGCACAGTTGTTTTGATTGGGGTTGAGGATTCTATTGGTGAACAAGTAGTAGAGTCGTCAAAGTCTTAGTTTCATCTCTGGTGTTGCTCCACTATGAGCAAGCCTAGACAGTACTCCGACGGAGTCACACAGGAACACAAGTATGGCTCTACTACCAGCGAGCCTGGTCATTACTCCGGCGGAGTTACTTGCATCACTTCTCTGCTCAGGAACCCTTTCTCTTCTTTCGCCTTATTCATTTTCATTTTTTATTTTTATTTTTTTTTAACTTTTTTAACTTTTTCATTTTTTTCATTTTTCATCTTCGTAATTATGCATAGTACTTATTCATTTCAGAGCCAGAAGAGGGATCCCGACTTATTGAGAGTAGAAAAGGTTGTTCCTACAGAGGAGTGGTTTATTATACCTCTAATGTGCCTATTAAGGATTGTCCCCTCACCTTACTTTACTTGACTGAGCTGACAAGGATTAACCCAAAAACAACTGACTAGAGTAGGTGACACTACTTAGCATGCAAGCGTTGTGTTTTCACCAAGGTTCACTTTGAACATTAGGTATTTTCCTTCGATGTATCATGGAGTAAAAGTAGCAAGTTCTTCATACAGAGGTAGGATGATAGATAACCAAGTAGTCGTAGCTGGATAAGGCCTCTTGTACATTACCTAGCTTGTTTAAAGAGTCATACATGGTTTCATGTGAAACTAATCCTAAGAACAAAACAAGCAAAAAAAACAAACAACAAAGAAAAGTAGAAGCATAATAAAAAGCGAAAGAAAAGTGAGTAAGTAAACAAGCAAACAAACAAACAAACAAATAAAGCAAGTAAACAAACAATCATGCAAGAAAAGTGACTGAAAGAAAACACTACTTCTACTTATAAGCTAATGGTACATGGGCCTAATCACGTGAAGTGATGCTTCCAATGTAGCCATCGGTGCATTGGTTGACCCATGTTGGTGAAGGCATGGTTCACGAACAAGATAACTGTGCGAACCAACAAACAAGAAAGATGTAACATTGAAGACAAACACACTCCAAGTTTAAAAGCATCCACAGAATGAAAAAGAGTGAAAGTGCATGACATGAATTCTGTGGAGCTACCATGGTGTTATGCTACACTGCATGCAGATGTTGAGTGGATTCATTCCCTTGACTGTGACATGCAAGAAAATGTGAGTTACATTGTGTATGTGTGCTTGTTGTGTAAGAATCCTCTAATGCATGAGTGATGGGGTCATGTGGTTGGAGTGGAGGAAGCGAAATATAGGTGTTTGGTTGATCTTCAATGCAAAGCGGAGAGTGATGAGGAGCCTTTATTGTTTCAACAATTTCCTAACAAGAAGTGAAACCAACCTCGGACAGTGAGGGCCTGGCATAACCATCAACTCAGGTTGAATTTCCTCGACAGTCTGTAGGGTTTCGACTTCATTGACAAATAGATCATCATAGACTAGTGTCTTGGACAGATTAACAAAAATTGAATCAAAATCATGATAGGATGAGGAAGTGGATAGATCACAACAACCAAGATAAAAAAATTCAGGATGTTTGTTGGCATCCTCATGATTTGATGAATAGAGAAGATGGGTAGATGGGAAGCAAAGATGTTCACCCTCTGTGTTTTCAGGAAAGATAGATGATAGATTGGATGGATTTTCCAAGAAAGATGTGTGCTCTCCACAACATAATGATAGACTGACATACGACGTGTCTTGTGAATGATTGGAATTATAAATATCTGAAAATGAGTTTTCGTAGGGGAAATCAACACTAGCAGAATCATAAGGGATGTCAGGATAAAGCAGATGAGGCATGACTGGAAGCGAGTCATCCTTCATTGTGGGCTCTTCTTTAGATTCCCACACACACTCATCATGAATGATGGCACAGCTTGGCTGCATAATACCAACTCCGTCAACAACTTGATCCTCATTCATAGCAGGTGAGGAGTTCGGAAAGGGAGAACAAAAGACAATACAATCCAAAGGATCAATAGAGCGTGAGGACAGAGGTCGAGGGAACGAATTCACGTGAAAACCAATAGGCTTTCAAGCCAAATATGCACGGATATCAAGAGCAAGTGGGGTGGGAAGATGTGACAGTTCAACATAGGCGTGTGCATGTTCTCCCACATCACTCTGTGATGGTGGAGCTATTTGATAAGGTGAAGACAGACGGTCACTTGTGACAGCAACTGTTCCTACCAATGATTTCACATCTCCATCACCGAAGTGTGTTGAGTGGGGTTCAGATATATGAAGAAGATACTCAAATCTTCCATCGAGAAATTCCCAATAAATATCATCTTCAAGGAATCGGTATGCAAGATTAGAAAAGCATGTGTAAAACTGTTCAACGGATTCCTCAGGCAGTTTTCGTAATTCCAAAATTTCTTTGCTGAGTGCTTTTATAGTTAAAATGATTGAAAGCACGGTCTATCTCTGCGACCAGATGAACAAGAGAATGAATAGATTTTTTGGGCAACGTGGCACACCAGTGCATTCGGTGCCCTCAAAGCGTGTAGATGAACAATGCACAACTCATGTAGTCTTCAAAGAACCCATGCAAGCAAAGTGACTGAAAGAAAACACTACTTCTACTCATAAGCTAATGGTGCATGGGCCTGATCACATGAAGTGATACTTCCAATGTAGCCATCGGTGCATTGGTTGACCCATGTTGGTGAAGGCATGGTTCGCGAGCAAGATAACTACGTGAACCAATAAACAAGAAAGATGTAACAGTGAAGACAAACAGACTCCAAGTTTAAAAGTGTCCACAGAACGAAAAAGAGTGAAAGTGCATGACATGAATTCTGTGGAGCTACCATGGTGTTATGCTACACTATGTGCAGATGTTGAGTGTATTCATTCCCTTGACTGTGACATGCAAGAAAATGTGAATTACGTTGTGTATGTGTGCTTGTTGTGTAAAAATCCTCTAATGCATGAGCGATGGGGTCATGTAGTTCGAGTGGAGGAAGAGAAATATGGGTGTTTGGTTGATCTTCAATGCAAATCAGAGAGTGATGAGGAGCCTTGATTGTTTCAACAATTTCCTAACCGGAAGTGAAACCAACCTCGGACATCGAGGGCCTGACATAACCATCAACTAGGGTTGAATTGTCTCGACAGTCTGCGGGGTTTTGACTTCATCGATAGATAGATGATCATAGACCAGTGTCTTGGATAGATTAACAATGATTGAATAAAAATCATGATAGGATGAGGAAGTGGATAGATCACAACAACCAAGATCAGAAAATTCAGGATGTTTGTTGGCATCCTCATGATTTGATGAATCGGGAAGATGGGTAGATGGGAAGCAAAGATGTTCACCCTCTGTGCTTTCAGGAAAGATAGATGATAGATTGGATGGATTTTCCAAGGAATATGTGTCCTCTCTAGAACATAATGACAGACTGACATACAACGTGTCTTGTGAATGATTGGAAGTACAAACATATGAAAATGAATTTTCCCACGAGAAATCAACACTGGCAGAATCACAAGGGATGTCAAGATAAAGCAGATGAGCCACGACTGGAAGCGAGTCATCCTTCACTGTAGGTTCTTCTTTAGATTACCGCACACACTCATCATGAATGATGGCATAGGTTGGATGCATAACTCCAACTCCGTCAACAACTTGATCCCCGTTCACAGCAGGTGAGGAGTTTGGAATGGGATAATAGAAGACAATACAATCCGGAGGATCAATAGAGCGTGAGGATAGAGGTCGAGGGAACGAATTCACATGACAACCAATAGACTTGCAAGCCAAATTTGCGTAGATATCAAGAGTAGGTGGGGTGGGAGGATGTGGAAGTTCAACATAGGTGTGTGCATGTTCTCCCACATCACTCTGTGATGGTGGAGCTATTTGATAAGGTGAAGGCAGATAGTCACTTGTGACAGCAACTGTGCCTACCTATGATTGCACATCTCCATCACCGAAGTGTGCTGAGCGGGGTTCAGATATATGAAGAAGATACTCAAATCTTCCATCGAGAAATTCCCAATAAATAACATCTTCGAGGAATCGGTATGCAAGATTAGAAAAACGTGTGTAAAATTGTTCAACAGATTCCTCGGGTGCTTTTCGTAATTCCAAATTTTCTTTGTTGAGTGCTTTTATAGTTAAAATGATTGAAAGCATGGTCTATCTCTGCAACTAGATGAGCAAGAGAATGAATAGATTTTTCGGGCAACATGGCACACCAGTGCATTCGGTGCCCTCAAAGCGTCTAGACGAACAATATACAACTCATGTAGTCTTCAAAGAACTCATGTATTTTGTATGAGCCTACAATGCCGACCACGTGTTTAAGAAAGGCTATGTGGCCTCCACCATCACATGTCTTATGAGACAAGTTATTCGAGAGCTTTTCCAAGATGATGAAATCGTTTCCATAAGACATAGACTCCGGAAGAGCAACTTGGTACTTAGTCATGATAGATATGTAAAGATTCAAAACGGATGCGAGGACTTAGCTTGTGATTTGGCCCCCCTTCTAGCGCCAAATTGTTAACGGTGCTGGACCCGCCAAAATGTAAGGGGATCTCCTCGGTAAGAAGTCCCAATTAGACCTCAGACCGTTTGGTGTAGGAGTCCATGTAGTGGGTCGTATGGTAATGCCTTGATCGCGATTTTGCATAGAGGTGTTGTGTTGTACAACAACCCCCCATTTCATAAAATTTTTCTTTTTAACTATAATATGAAATGGGTCCCTTTTAAACATAGATGTGTGAATAAATTGGTATCAACTCATCATTAGAAAATCCTTAATCAAAAGGTCAAAAGTAAACGTAATATTATAAACCTTTTGAACAATAATGAAATCGGTCTTATGAATAAATATAAAATTCTTTATTATTGCGATAAAGCGATCGCAAGATCGCATATCGCAACAACAAAGAAAGCATAATACAAAGACCCATTGACTTACCCCAATCTAAAAAGTGAACAACTATCGGTTAATGGGAAAGGCGAGCATCAAATATAACGAAAGGCCCTGCCCTATTTCTCCAATGTGATATCGCTATCGACAATCAGGGGATATAACGCAGCGCAAGTTTAAAACACATTTAAATCTCCCGATGTGATAAGGTGTATCGTTATCAGGGATCGGCGATTTTTGCAATAACATAAGTATTACGACTCGAGCTCATCTCTAATTGCGATCCGATAAATCAAGGTGCGAGTTTCAAAATATATTTAAAATGCTTGCATGCATTATTTTGGATTATTATTAAAATCCTTCACATTCTCGATAGCGATTTACTTGTGATTATCCGCCCAAAAAAACTCAAGCCATGCTTGAATGAATAATTCGACATATAAACGATATGATGAGTATTTAAAACTCCTTTACCATGATTGACAGGTTAAGTAGCCAATTAAAGAAGCAGTTATGACGAGATCTTCCCTGAGATTGTATCTGCGGCAGTATCATTTTAATCCTTCATTATTCGTTAATTGATATAATTCTTTCATATTGGCTAAGATTACCTATTCTCTGTATCACGTTCATTTTATTCCTTGCGTAGAGCTCCGCTGAAAAAAACAAGTTCAAACTAAATGGGAAAGAAATCCAAGAGATCCGCGGTAGCAGCGGCTCCTGCAGTAACAGTGCAATCCACCACTGATCCAGGACCAAGCAAAAAGGGATTTATTTTAGACACTACGTGTCTTGGCCTTGGAAACATAATTTGGCAAAGCATATAAAATTTAATTGAAGTAGAGGAGCCTGAGACAGTATCAGTACAAGCTGCCGCAGATTCAACAAGAAAATCAGAGGCTTCCCTGAAAGATTTAGCTGATTCATATCTGCACCGAATAGCAGCATGTGAAAATATTCTTCCATACATTGGTGTAGTGTGATGGGAAGTAGATGACGTCCCGGTTTTAAACATAACATTTTTCACAGTTGACGAAAGGGTCTTCGGCTCATTTTAGCCTGATGACTTAAGGAAAATGTATCACTTGCCCGAACCTCAAAAGAAATACAATAAAGCCTTTCTTGAGAAGTTCGCAAGTGAGAATGACACTTAATCAGCCCCAATTCAGGAGTGGAGACAGAAACCTGCAAGGCACAAACATGAATCTTCAGGTAAGTACTCTGTAGATTCATTATGTTCTCCTTACTGTTATGTCGGGGCAATGATGTGTATAATTTGGGGATTACATGATTCTGCAAAATTCGTTATTGAAATGGTTCCTTTGACGGAAGCGGCAGTTAACAGTGAAGTAATGGATTGGGGAAATATATTGTCAGATAAATTAGCCACTTCAATTCTTGAGTTTAGAGCTAAAAATTGCGTGACCGATAGGTCAACTCCTCCGTTTTATTTTAATGCTTATATTTTAGATACTCTTTGTTTCAATTCTGAATTTCCTGTATTTGGGTGGAGATGGACTTCATAAGACCCCATGCCAATTCACATTTATCACCAAAAGCTGTGGAAGGCGCACTATAAGGACCACTTGTACCAAATATGTAATGGTTTTATGTTGCCTATTTACTATGCCATTTTTGATAAACCTGCCCCAAAGATTTCTTCGGAAGCAGAGGTTGACCTAACCACTGTAGGAAATTGGTTTGGGGAAGATAAGTTCACATACATAAGGGTTTTTAGTAGTGTTTCAAGACCTTATGTCCTTCCTCTGGACTTATTAGCTACTACCCCGACAACACAATCAAGCGAGCTTGAACAGCAAATCATTGACAAACCTCTTGCTATAGCAAAGATTCTCGAGAGAGGAAAAGAACTAGAACAGGAGAAAGAGCAAGAGAAAGAGTAGGAGAAAGAGCAGAAACAAGAACAGGATAAGGGCAGCGAAAATATCAATGTGGATACTCAGATTGATCCTAAACTACTCCAAGAATGGCAACAATTTGATTCCATTATAAGCAATCTGGAAGGTCCAAAAGGTGCCAATACACCCAAAGTAACATATGGACAAGATACAATGTCAACAACGGTTTCGAATGAAGGAACCAACAGCCTACCCCCTAGCACGGATTTAGAAATGATTCCAAAAGATCCCTCTGATCAAATTATTTTTCAGGTAGAGGACATACCTCCATTAGATGTCTTTTACAATCCCAAACACAGGACTGTAGTGAAAAGACAGAGGAAAAGGAGAATACTTGATCAATCTTCCCCATTTCCAGCACAAACAGAGACAGCTAATGTAGTGTGGAAAGAAGAGTTTAACCCTTCCGATGACCTAACAAAGCTTTCTCAATATGCCAGAGCTTATTTGGGAGCCACTGTGGACAAGGCATCGGAAGTAAGTAATCTACTTAAAGAAAAGGACCAAGCAATTTTTTTGTTGCAATCACAGGTGTCTAAAGCACAGTAGAAAATTGAACAGTTGGAACATCAACTATCAACACAGCAACAAATAAACAATCAATTGAATAAGCGATTTCTTGAAGAGAAATAGAGAATAGACTCAAGCGCAATACAAAAGAAAAAATAATTATCCGAAGCATTGGCCAGGTTAAAGACAATGAATGAACTAATGATGAAAACGAAAGATGAGAAAATCACTTAGCTATCACTTCAAGTAGATAAGTTCAAGAGTCTTCCGCAACCTGCAGATTTCAGGTCCAAAGTGCTACAAATTAACAAAGCATTGGTTACACAGTTAAGACTGTTATGTCATAACATTTCTTTAGTTGAGTCCCTTTGTGAAATAACGGCATCAATAGTTGACAAATCAGTCGATGCTAGGCAGGATTTGGAATAGGCTGATGAGACTCTAACAAACTTTCTTGCTTAGCAAGACACGAATGAGGGGCAGGCAACAAATATACCCAAAATTCTAGAATCAGACAAGGAGATCCTTTTCTTAGAATGGGAGTCACAACTGATGAAAGCAGAGAGAAAGATTTCCAGATGCAGATTATCTACAAGTAATTTAATTGAGCTAATCAATAACACTCTTTATCTGTCTAACATGATTTCACAATGTACCCCAGGTAAATTGTTGTCAACCAAAACATTGGAGCAAGCATGCAATCAAGAATTGGAGAAGAATGGAAGACTAATTGCCAACATCCAAAGTTTAACTTGGGATACCTATTGGTTTTTCTTAGTAAAACCATACAGTGAAAGGGCTGCCCTCAAATGTTTAACTGATGTGATCGGTTGTATCATTACCGAAATCCATGATGCCACATACTCAGCTCAACTACATTCTTGTCTCACTCGTCCTCCAGAATTGGAACCGATGCTTGCAATTTGCCAACTCAAATAAAAAGGAGAATAGCCGAAACAATGAATCATGCTACTGACTGCCAACAAACATATTGTGGAGAAGATACTCAAGATTTATTTGTACCAATTAATATCATTTTATTTTTGTAGTTAGTTAGTTTAATTAGTATACATAGACCCTTTCATGAATTTAGAAAGGGTCCTCAGTTTTGTATAAAACTCAAATCTGGAAGTTGCACTATTGTGCTTCTGGTATATTTTTTTTTATAAAGACTGGGCCAGTATTCTGAATTCTAACGAAGAAAGCTTTGATGGGATGTGCACTATTGCCTTGATGTGAAAGTGTTTCTAAGTTGGAAAAAGGAATTTGAATGCGATTGATATCGGGAGTGATTCAAATCACATATGGTACTATTATCTATGATCTTGTTTCATTATTCCATGTGAATCGTCATTTGATTACTCTTGCTATCATTGGATATATTTATGTCTTTTCAGTAGCAATCCTTATATTTTTCATTATTGAATGTTTAAGGAATGTTATTCTTTTAGTCATATATGTATCAGTGATATATAAAGGATAAGTGTAATAATTTTTTAATGATTACTTTGTTCAACTACTTGAACAAAGTAATTATCATATGAATGAATGTCTTTGTTTACCAATAGAGTCATCTATATGCATGTTTGTGGATAAAGATTATCAAACATTACACTAAAAATAGAAATTTCCCGGGATAGGATAGTTATTCATATTTTTACTTTTTAGATCAAATCATTCATCCATTACCATTTCATTAGAAAACCACTCATTTATCCATCCCCTTTTTATTCATCATTGGGAAACTAGTCCTATTATTTCCAGTCAGAGCCACCACACCAAACGAAAAAGGAGCTGCATTAAGGTCTGGACCGGGTGGTTTTCCTTGATGTTGTTGCTACGATTTTCGAGGCATCAACATTTTTGGCGCATGAACTATGAATGGCAAGCAAACCAAAACCTATAGACCATTATGAGAGTAAATCTCCCTCCACCTCACCTTGGACCTCCCGTTTGCATTCTGGAACACCAATATTCAAACAAGAAGAAGAGGAGTCAACTACCATTGCTTAATCCCATCCTACTCTAGATCGATTAAGTCCTGAGTCTCCTGAAGTTCAGTCTCTCATCCAGAAACTTCTAGGCTTTTCGATATCACCATAGAAATATAAAGTATCTCAAGGCAGTGAGACTTCGCAATTCAATCTACTTCACCCTCTCACCAGACTTCAAAGTGGAAAGCTCGGTATTGAACCTACTGAGTTGCCTTTACCAAAAAGGAAAAAGGCCAAAAATAACACTGAAGGATCAGATAGTGAGACCTTCTCATCATCATCTTCCATTTCATCTTCTCCAGTGCGAAGTCAACCATCCACTCCTCCATTACACATTGTTGTTCAGTAGGTATGAACAACTTCAACATCCCAAAATATCCAATCTTCAATACCAACTCCTCCCTAAACACCTAGAATATCATCAGCAATATCATTTGTTATTAGTTCTACGATGGCTCAGAATCCATGGAATAATCCTGGTCCAGTCACTATGCCTGCACCATTACATCCATTGCCAGATTCTCCTGAAAAATGGTTGCCGAAATTTAATCCAGATGCTGGAACACTAGCCGAAGAACATATTAACAATTTCATGTTATCAGTTAATTTAAAAGGAGTGACATAGGAAGATGTTGTGGTTAGGATTTTCCCTTATACTTTACAAGGATCAGTTGGGTCTTGGTATGTTTCCCTACCCTCTGGATCCATTACCATCTGGAACATTTTTCAAGAACAGATTCTCACTAAGTATGGCGATGATAGATCTTTAGCAACATTAATCAAGGATCTTTTGAATCTTAGGATAGAATCTAGAGAACCTATCAAGGAATTCAACTCACGATTCAATAAACTCTTGAATAAGATTCCAACCAACTCTAAACCAAGTGAGAAAATTAGAAGCGAATGGTATATAATAGCCCTACCTTCAAATAGCCATTTTTGTAGATAAAGCTGCAAAACCAACTTTAGCTGAAAACATGAAAGAGGTGCTTGTTGTAGAGAAACACATTATTGCTTTAGAAAAGAAAGATGTCGTTGAAGATAGAAAATCCAAAAAAGTTTCTTTTAAAGATGATTCAAAGAAGAAAACCCCTAAAGATCTATATGATATGGAGGGTCTGCAAAAGGTCCTCAAGACTACGTCAAATGAAATGGTTGAAATCAAAAAACAAGTAGATGAAACTTCAACAAAGTGACCATTTAGAAATTTTAAGAAACCTGAGTCAAAACCACCAAATGCTATATCTAATGCAGACTCAGATCTTGAAGAGGAAGAAGAAGATGAAACAGTCTTGCCATCTGAGGAACCCGAAGAAGAGGAGATTGTTGAATGCCATGGGATGTGGGACTTCATTTTACCTAACTCCGATACAGAAAATGAACAAGAAGCTTTCCCTGTGAGTACTAGGAGTAAAGGTACTCCTGAACCTGTTCAGTCAATTTCAAAGAAAAGGAATGCAGGTACCACTACTATAAAAGAAAAAGTTCCCACAAAGAAATCTGTGGCGATAACGTCCCAAAATCAACCATCATCCTCAAACATACCTTCAACATCTAAGACGTTGGTAGTATCAGATTCAATGGATTACAATATTATTGATGATATGAAGAAGACAAAGGAAAACATTACTATGTTTGAACTTAGCAAACGCAAACATCAACAGAAATTACTTCTTAAGGAACTAAATACAGTACCTTCTTCACCTCTTCCTAATGTTGTGTTCTCCAAAGCTGCAAATGATTCAAGTCAACCACCTCCTCGTAGAGTAGAAGCTACTGATGCAGTTTTAATTGGATACAGATCAAATTCTCATACTCCCCCTTTTCTCTTGACCTATGAGATCTATAATAGAAATCTACACAACTATTTGATTAACTCAGGGGCATCCTCTAACATAATGCCAGCTTCAGTTTGCTCCAAACTGAACATTGAACCCCAAAAGTCTGCAATTCATATTGTACAGTTGGATAGAACCAAGGTCTAGGTTTTAGGGGAAATCAACTCTGTAACTATCAGGTTATTAGCTGATCCACGAGTGTTTCATAGGATTGATATTTTAATCGTTGATATACCCGAATTTTATGGTTTAATTTTGAGTAGAGACTGGTCTGAGAAACTCCATGGTTATATTTCTACCGATTGGTCCCATATGTGGCTACCCTATAAAGGAAATCCAAATCAGATCAAAATCGATCGGGAAAAACATATGACCCATACTGTCACTAAATTTGAACAGGAGAATCAACCAATAGCATTCAATAACAATATTTTGGGGAATTACTCATCTGAATCATTCTTTGGCAATTTCACTACCCAACCATCTCCTTTCTCAGTTAATAATTTCACATCCCAAATTGAAATTTTTTCACAAACTGATAGATCAAGATGTGTCAATATTGCTGAGGAAACTGTAAATAAAATTGTTGATAATTATTTATTTTGGTCACTATAATTTGATTGATCTAAATCTAGTGAAGGTGCAGGAGCAGGGTGTATTTTAGTTAGCCCTGAAGGAGAAAAGACTATGTTATCATGTAGATTGGAATTTGAAGGCACAAATAATACGACTGAATATGAGGCCTTAGTTCAAGGACTCTATAAAGCTATTGGTCTTAAAGTTCAATATTTGAAAGTGTTTGGTGATTTAGAAATTGTCATAAAACAAGTTAGAAATACAATTCACTGTCTTTCTAGTCATCTCAAACACGATCAGTCTTTGGTGCAAGAACTCATATCTCAATTTTTAGCATTCATTATTTCTCCTATCCCTAGATCCCAAAATGCAGCAGCAGACCTGCTAGCTAATGTTGCTTCTAAACTTCTACCTTCCGAAGATTACAACCCAGACAGATTTTCAGTAGAGTTAATTTTTAGACCATCAATTCCCGACAATGTCACTAATTGACGAGTGTTCAATCATGACGAAAATATTTTAAATTTCTTGACTTCCAACAAGTCCTATGATGATCAAATCATTGATGAAAGTGATCACGACCTTCAAATGAAGGAAAAGCAAGAAGAAATCTCAAACCAAAACCAGTGGTTAAGCTAGAAGATCTTTATGATATTAAACACGGATTTAAACAGGTGACCAATTCAAAGCTCCAGAGTTCCACTTTAAGATTTGAATTGATAAACCTAGGTACTGAGGAAAACCCTCAAAAAATCAATATGGGATTAGTACTTTCTTTGGAAGAAAGAACATCATTCATTAGGTTATTATGAAAAAATAAATATGTCTTCGCTTGGAAATATGATGATTTGAAAACATACGACGCATCAATCATTCAACATACTATTCCAATGCTTTCTGAACAAAAACCAGTCCAACAGAAGTTAAGGAAAATTCATCCTAACCTAGAGAGTCAAATAAAAACCAAACTAAACAAACTCTTGAAGGCTAAGATCATTTTTCCTGTCAGACATGCAAACTAGGTGACCAATATGGTGCCTGTTAGAAAGAAAAATGGCGACATCAGGATTTGCATAGATTTCAGAAATCTTAATAAAGCAAGCCAAAAGGATAACTTACCTTTACCTACCATGGAGTAGATACTCCATTCAGTTGCTGGTTCTGAGTTAATGTCCTTTTTAGATGGTTTTTCAGGATATAACCAGATTTTGGTCCATCCTGATGACATGCTTAAAACTACCTTCAGAACTAAGTGGGGAACTTATGCTTACCAAAAAATGCCTTTTGGACTTATCAATGCAGGAGCTACATTCCAAAGAGAAATGGATATAGCATTCAAAGGATTGATCAATAAAATAGTAGTTGTTTATTTAGATGATATTACTGTATTTTCCAAGAAAAGGTCTAATCATTTACATGATTTAAAACAAATCTTTGAATGCTGCAGAAGGTATGGTATCTCGCTCAATCCAAAAAAGTTCTTTTTTGCTCTTAATCAAGGAAAGCTCTTAGGATTCATTGTTTCAAAATATGGTATTTATATTGATCCAGATAGAATGAAAGAGATTTATGATATTCCATTCCCTCATAATAAAAAATCCATGCAGTCATTTTTGGGTCAAATTAACTTTGTTAAACGATTCGTTCCAGATTTTTCCCAGATTATTTTACCATTGCAAACAATGATTAAGAAAAATTCGGTGTTTAAATAGGATCTGCAAAAAAAAGGCATTTGATTCTATCAAACAGTCAATAATTAACGCCCCTACTTTAAGAACTCCCAATTTTTCAAGTCATTTCATACGGTATACTCTCGCATCCACCTCGTCTTATGCAGCAGTGCTGACTCAGATTAACGATCAAAACTTGGAGGCACCAATTTCATTTTACAGTTCAAATCTTGAAGGTGTTGAACTTAATTATTAGAAAGTTGAAAAGCAAGGCTTTTCTGTGTACAAAGCCGTCAAACACTACAGACCCTTCCTCTTAAAATCTCACACAAAAGTTATAGTTCCTTTTTCAGCAGTAAGACAATTGCTAATTCAAAGGGAATTAGGAGAAAAAAGGGCAAATTAGGTCACAGCATTACAAGAATATGACTTAGAAATCAAGCCAGCAAAGATTGTCAGAGGCCAAGGTTTTTGCAGGTTATTAGCAAGAGCATCCAATATTCAAGAACCAGAAAGTACAGAACATACTAAGGAAATCAATCAGATAAGTATCATAGATCCTGAATCACAGTATGCAGATCTGAATTTCTATTTAAAAAATGGATACGCACCGTCTAATCTCTCCTATAGAAACAAATGTTCCATTAGATTAAAAGCGAAAAACTTCATAATTGTAGATCATGTACTTTTTAGGCGAAATTATGATTCAATTCTATTAAGATGCCTAGAAAAACTTGAAGTGCAAAAAGTTTTGCAGGAGCTACATGACGGACCAACAGGAGGACATTTTGGGGCTGATACAATAGCCCACAAAATCATTCATGCTAGATATTATTGGCCCACCCAGTTCAAAGACACTCACGAATATGTAAGGAAATGCCGAAGTTGTCAAATCTCTAGTGGAAGACAAAGAAAACCAGCTTTCCCTTTGCAATCAGTGAACATTGAACAACCTTTCGAGAAATGGGGATTGGATATCATTGGGGAAATCACTCCACAGTCATCCAAACAACATAAAGATATCCTTACCACCACTGATTACTTTACTAAGCGGGTTGAAGCAATTCCTCTGAAGACAACAAACTCTGAGGCAATTATAGAGTTCATAGATCAATTCATTATTACCAGATTTGGTGTCTCAAACGCTCTTGTTTTTTATAATGCATCTTATTTCTCTGGAAATTCTATGTTTGAGTTCGCTATCAAAAGAGGGTTTAAATTGAAAAATTCAGCGAATTACTATTCCCAAGGTAATGGTTTAGCAGAATCCACCAATAAAAATCTTATCAAAATCTAAGCGAACTATTGAGCAGAATCATAAAAATTGGCATAAGTCTTTGATATTTGCACTATGGGCCGACAAAATAACACAAAAGGCTTCCATAGGTACTTCTCCATTTAATCTAGTATATGGGAAGGAGGCTATCATACCAACCAATTTAGTACTTCCATCTCTAGCTTTAGTGCAGTTTATTGAAGAAAGTCCCTCATCTTCTATTCAACTAAGACATGATCAAATTTTAAAATTAGAAGAAGAAAGGGAAAAAGATAGAGTTATACATGAAAAACATCAGCAAATTATCAAGTCATCTTTTGATTCAACTTCATCCAGTTCAAAACAATTACAAGTTGGTGATCTAGTTCTGAAATGGGATAAAGCCCATGAAGATAAAGGAAAACGCACTAAGTTCCAGAAAATGTGTCTCGGACCATTTCAAATCAACGAGAAGATAGGCCCTTCTACTTTCATATTGCAAGATCTATCAGGTAAGAGAGATTCTCTTCCTATTAATGGCCTTATCTTGAAAAAAAATTCAATTGAGGAGGTAACTCCTTCTCCCTTTGTAAATATTCAATTTTTCAGCAAAATTTGTGTTCATAGTTTTTAGGATTATTGGAAAATAAAGTTGTAAGATATCTTCCATTGGCCTTTGCTATACTGAAAAAGGTTTTCAAAAGAAATAGTTTTGATATTTACTTTTAAAAATGGAAACCTTAAACAAAAGGAAAATTTCTAGGAAATTAGGTATATTTAGATTCTGAAACCCCATTTTATTTTTGTGAAATCTTCTCAAGATTTAGAAGTACTGTAAATCATTTTAATGTTTTCAAATGGCCCAAAAATGGTTATCAATACAAAAAACAGAAACTGATTCAATCTTAACATCTTCAACTCTGATCCTATCATCCATGCTCTCTTAAGGAGAAAATTGTTCATCCCATTCATTAAAGTTTATGATTACTCAGAGTGTAATTCTAAAATATATTTGATATAAAAGATAAGGGGTCTTATTACAAGCCTGCTTACCATGATCATTGGAGAATAGTTCAACTGACATTACCAATAATGCATACCAAAACAGGGTAATGGCTTATAATTATAAGACAAGGGGTCTCATCACGAGCCAGGTTATTCAGTTAAATTACAACCAGTGAATGGCATTGTCAAATAGCTAGCCACTAAACTAGGACAATGGCTTTTTATCTTGCAAAATAAGAAAGAAAAAAAAGTGATACAAAATATGAAAGTCATATTTTTGGATTCGTTCTTTTAATTATACTTTGGAATGGATGGGCTAATGGACGATTAAATGGTTAAAAGGTATCCCTACCAAGACTATATACGTATGTTCGCAGGAGAGGCTCCATCTATGACAAAGGAGTCATTATAAAGCTAAGTTGGAAAAGTTCTTTGTTTTATCATTATCAACCAATTAAGGCTAGTTTAAAACTTAGAATGTATTTAATTTTAACAAGAGAAGAAAATAGTAGAATTTTCTATTATTATATTCAGAAATTATGTATACCTAGTTATATTAGAATTCTCCTCTTAGATAAGATTTCTATATAAAGAAACTTTAAGTATTTCAACATTTTTCAGAGATAATTGTTTCTCCCAGTGAATCACCAATTGTTATGTTCTACAACAACCCTCCATTTCATAAAAATTTTCTTTTTAACTATAATATGAAATGGGTCCCTTTTAAACATAGATGTGTGAATAAATTGGTATCAACTCATCATTAGAAAATCCTTAATCAAAAGGTCCAAAGGAAACATGATATTATAAACCTTCTGAACAATAATGAAATCGGTCTTATGAATAAATATAAAATTCTTTATTATTGCGATAAAGCGATCACAAGATCGCATATCGCAACAACAAAGAAAACATAATACAAAGATCCATTGACTTACCCCGATCTGAAAAGTGAACAACTATCGGTTATCAGGAAAGACGAGTAGCAAATATAATGAAAGGCCCTCCCCTATTTCTCCGATGCTATATCGCTATCGGCAATCGGGGGATATAACGCAACGCAAGTTTAAGACACCTTTAAATATCCCGATGCGATAAGGTGTATTGCTATCGGGGATCGGCAATTTTTGCAATAACATAAGTATTACGACCTGAGCTCATCTCCGATTGTGATCAGATAAATCAAGGCACGAGTTTCAAAATAGATTTAAAAGGCTTGCATGCATTATTTTGGATTATTATTAAAAGCCTTCCTATTCCCGATAGCGATTTACTTGTGATTATCTGCCAAAAAAAACTCAAACCACGCTTGAATGAATCATTCGGCATATAAACGATATGATGAGTATTTAAAACTCCTTTACCATGATTGACAGGTTAAGTAGCCAATTAATGAAGCAGTTATGCCGAGATCTTCCCTGAGATTGTATCTGTGGTAGTATCATTTTAATCCTTCATTATTCACTAATTGATATAATTCTTTCATATTGGCTAACATTACCTATTCTTTGTATCACGTTCATTTTATTCCTTGTGCAGAGCTCCGCCGAAACAATAAGTTCAAACTAAATGGGAAAGAAATCCAAGAGATCTACGGCAGCAGCGGCTCTCACAGTAACAGTGCAATCCACCACTGATCTAGGACCAAGCAAAAAGGGATTGATTTCAGACACTACATGTCTTGGCCTTGGAAACACAAGTTGGCAAAGCATATATAATTTAATTGAAGCATAGGAGCCTGAGACAGTATCAGTACAAGCTGCCGTAGATTCAACTAGAAAATC